>LPNX010122200.1:0-24198 GCA_001517045.1 Pseudotsuga menziesii
TATAACTTTAAATATTTTGATATATATTCAAATATATATATATATATATATATATATATATATTTGAATATATATCAAAATATTTAAAGTAAAATATATGGGTTGTTTAGATAATTGCTTACAACGATTTAAGGTTCATGATTGTCTCACGTCTAGGGTTTGGATTTTTTCCAATCCTTTGTACATTCTTGGAGGATTGAAAAAAATTGGGTAGCATTTCTACTTGCTTGGCACACATTTCAAAATTAAACCAGCAGCATAAACACTGTAGGTTCATAAAAATATTTATACAAACTATAAATTTAAATTTTAAATTTAAGAAATTTGAATTTTTTCAATCCGCCGTATATTCTCAGAGGATTGAAAAAAATTGGGGAGAATTTTTGCTTACCAGACACACATTTAAAAATTATACCGACAACATAAATGCTATCGATTGACAAAATATATATAAAACAAAAAATTAAATTTTAAATAAATAAAAAGTTCAATTACAATTTTATTAAAATCCGGCAGCATTTCTGCTTGCCGGCACACATTGCAAACATATGAGACAAAAAAAATAACCTAAAAATATCTATATCAATTACTTTCTTCAATTTTAACCTAACATTTTAAAACTTGAAAAAAAAGTAAAATTTCATTTAAATTTCAAAACCAAGGTTTGAGTGTTACCTCTTTGCTATGACATCGTGGTGGAAGGTAGGGGTGGGTGTGGCTTGCGCAATAGCTCGATGGACGAATTTGGGGACGCAACAGCTCGGTTGAGGTCTCTCTTAGCTCTATCGAGGGTCTTCTGTGAAAAAAAACAAAGGAAAAAAGGTTGTGTCTGCTCGCGGCCTTTTTTATAATTTTTTTAAACTGGAACCTTGATCGAGGTCGTAAGCTCGATCGAGGGTTTATGTAACCCTCGATCGAGCTATCGTTTAACCCTCGATCAAGATATAAATACCTCGATCGAGTGTTTACCGTTAGCTCGATCGAGGTATCAAGACCCCGATCGAGGGTGCATTTTTTTCTTTTTGTTGAAATTTTCTTGCAAAAAATTGTAATCCACCTCCATGGATGCACCCTCAAGCGCTTCCTTTCTCAACACCATGATACGCGGAGGTGCTTCATGAAGCCCCTACTCACGTGATAGTCTCTTACTGTATAAATTCATGTGGAAAGAAGTCTAACCATATGTCTTACACCTAGGCATCCCTCAGATGCATACTAGTGCTTAGTTGGTCGAGGGGAAACATGTACCTCCTATAGATATATGTAAACATGTACCTCTTGTACATACTTCTTTTTAGTTTCACATGTGCCAAATGTCTCTCATGTCATTTGGAAGCTTGCATTCATGGAACTTTGGTTCCCATCATGGATATCTATATTATTGCCATAACCAAGTCCGTGATGCCTGCACTTCACCATGAATAGTTAGTCACAATATCAAATTGCATAACAATTAATATTTCATATAATGGTTCTCACCAATAAACAATTTCAATCAACTTTATATGTGATCTTTATTCAATAGGCATAAGCAATCGATTTATTTCCTAATTAAAATTCATAAGTACAATATAATGATTTGAATTACCCCATTCATGCATAACGATGATATAATATTAGTATTTATACCTGTGCACTTTTTACATAACTGATATTCATTTTATTTGATTTGTATATGTACAATCATAAAAGTCCATAACTCTATCATCGTTGTCCAACTTTCCAAGTGAGCTTCCTTTGTTAAAACTCTACTACAACAATGAACAATTCCAATGTTCTCGTTTTTCGTAACATCATGGAAAATACTAATTGTATCCAAAACTACTTGTTAGTGCAACTTTTCATAACATAGTCATAAGGTGAAAATTTTAGTCGTAGAAGAATTTCTCTTAGCTTTTCATATAATCATATACCCATACCAAGTTAATAAGACTAAACTCGCCACTTACCCATAAGTGGTTTTAACTCTTATACTCCATTCCAAATATGTTCTATTTGGTCACTTACTTTTACAACACCATTAATCCTTTACCAATAACATACAACAAAATGGGTCAATATTTTATTTGGACTAAATATTAAGTAGTCATCCATCTATTGTCCTGACTTTTCAATTCTTGCCTATACATACAGTGAGTGCTTCTAACAAGATATTTACTATATTTTCAATAAACATTTTTAAGCACATCTAAAAAAAGGAAGTGTTATCACTTAGCATTGAAAGTTAAGGAGATGCTTCATAAAACATTAAGGACACTTTGAAATTGTAACCGCAATTCCTAATTATCAATGTTTAATGTCTCTAGTAAATATACATCATTAACACCATGCTTTTCCTACTAATGTAATAAACATGTATTATGACAAAATGCATTTTTCTAATGCCACATAGTTTCCCTTTAATATGACACCTTAAAATTGTCACGGGTTCTCATGCGGGTACTTGGGATACAATAGATAGGTCATATGACTAATGAAGAATGGGTTTCCTCTTTAATATTTTTACAAAGTTTGTCATGGTCTAACGTCTAGATCCTTCTTCTTAGGGTTTTCCTTGTATTAGTTTAATTGACATCTAAATTATTCTGCTTGAATTCCCAAATGATAATATACTATCTAGTAGTCCACAACACTATATTGTAATGCATTTAATAATATTCTAAGGCCCTTTTTGATAGTGTTAACCAAATTTATCTTTATAAGAATCATGTTTATACTCAAAACCCAAAAATGGTACTTATCTTGTTTTAGATGACCAACTAGTCACTCTAGTTCGAGCGTAATCCTCGTCCATCCATAGGTTTTTTTTGGAAGGAAGTTTACACCCCTCATTTACTTCCTATCACACAAAAGATGCAAGGTTAGTTCACCTTCATTATTGCATCTCCTACTAAATGAATTTCAAAATTTATCATGCATTCATCATGGCAAGAGGAAAGACATATATAAAATAAATAATTATTTTATTTTCTACTTGCTTTAATATGCATTCTAATGGTCACATTAGCGAGTTCAACATGGCTTACTTATATACTTACAGTTCATCCCTTGGAATACAAACGACTCGTAGTACGAGAGGGAAAGCCTTCCCCGATATTTACCTTAATAATAAGTATACCAATACAAATCTTTATAGTGATTTAATTTCTTTAATTTTTTTTTATAAGTCTTATGAAAATTATTTATTTTACATTATTAAAAAAATCTTAGCAAAAATTAGGATGTATAATATTATCACTACCCTAGGAGCTGTGAAATAGATCAATCAACATGTTTATTAGTTATTATTCATCTAACTTCCTAACCATAAGCTTGTTATAAACCTATAATTATTATTTCCATTTGAATAATCATCTTAAACAATTTGTAATAGAGTATACATTGGTAACGAAGAGGACATAACTTATTGTTATACAACATACACATATTAATTATATCAACAATGACTACACTTTTAAAAGTGGTTGATATATATGTCGATAGACATATATAAGGAATATTATCAATAAATATGGCTTGCTAGTATTCTATTATATCGTTTGACATTTTCGTTGTGAAAATTAAAGGTCATAGAAAATTGTTTTTGGCTCTCAATGACACCGCCTCCTCCTGAATGGTTTGGGAAAAGTGAATAGTTTGTGAAGATACTACAAGAACATGAAAACAACGATTAGTATTTTTTTTTGTAATCTAGAATTCATATTAAAGTACAGAGGAAAATATATAAAAATACAAAGTCATGGGACGTCCCATAGTGGGAAAACAACCCAAAGAAGAGTTTTGTGGACCTCTTTGTAGAATAAAACATCCCATAATCAGAGTCATTCCACCATGTCTATGATATTTTTCATTGAATATCAAAACTAAAAATAGAGAGGCCAAGAAAATACTATAAACTCTCTAGGAAAAACCTAACTAGACACATAACCTAGAAAAAACATTAACAGAAAATTGTAAAAAGTCTACTTGACATTTATGTTGGTGCATGACTGTGGTGTGGGCACATTGGGCTTGGCCTCAGCATTGAATTTTTCCACTTGGTCCTGCGTGGCGCTACTAGTGCCAGCTTCACAAGAGGTGTTGTCGCCTTGAACCTTCTCTTCCTTCACAGTTTGTTCCTCCCTATTAATGCTAATATCTGACTCCTTGACAGTAACAACAACATTTCCTTCGGCAACATATTCAAATATCTCATGAATGGTTCCATCCTCAACTATGGTTGTGATCATAGGTGAGGGAAGATGGTAAACAATTGCGACCTCCACACACCAATCCAAAATAGACTGAACCTTATCCTAGAGTTCAAAAATACATGCTTAGCATTCTTCTTTTGCTGCAATGAGGTCATTGTGTACAAGAAGGAGGGAGTTTGTTCTCCTCTCCAGCTGCCCAGTTGACTTGTGTTAGCTTATCCCTGATTGGGAATGGTATTCCTCCCATCATTCCTTCCTTGATGACTATAACGATCCATACAACCAACAATTTTCACCGCACTCACCACAGAGTTTTTTTTTCCAACGTAAATTGGAAGGCAAACTTTCACAATGCCCAAGGAAGTCGAGCATTAGGAGTGGAGAAGGAATGGATATGCAGGCATGAGTCTCAGTCGTTAAAAGTCCCATGTCATGTGTGATGAGGGAGTAAAGATGCTCGAGTGATATGGTCACATCTATTCTCGAGACAAGGTAGAGCATTAATGTCATGGGTTAGTGGCACCTGTGATAGCTTGCCACCCTTGCCCCTCTGTCTCGTCACCATTAATATCACTTGTGTCTCCAACTAGCACCCCATCTAGGAAAATAATGATTAGTATCAAAATACAATTTACTTTCGTAATACTTTCTAAATCATAGTATTGATAAGCAAGTTTGAGGATAATATCGTTTGCACTTTATGAACTCCAATTGTGTTACTTAAGACTATTTATATTTACCTGTGTATGAAGCCAAAAATGTTGTGGTATGTAGTAGTATATGTTCAATGATAATACTACGAATGCATAAATGTTGAGATGCAAAGCCATAAATGTATGATTAGTGATAAGAGTATGAAGCCTAAATAATTTGGAAGTTACACCAATTGTTCACGTATTCAAATACATGGAATTTGATATTTTATATCAAAATATCAAAATATTATGAAATTGTTTTCTAGATATTCAAATGTTTGGAGTTTGAAATTGCTTAGGTTTGAATTCAATGGAATTTGAATCTGAAATTTGAAATATATTTATATAAATGTGTTTTACAATTGCTAGTATTAATTAATCCTTCCTTTTCCCACATAGTATATTTGGTCTATTTGACTAGAACAAGAGGTCATCATCACTTCACAAATGTATGGGGGACAAACCTAGGAGCCACCTACAATTTACTACACCTTTATGCATGAGTTTAGGTTCACGAGGGACCAATCCCTATAATTTAGGAACCCACTCTAAGCGCCACCAACAGTCTCCTTCAGTGGACCTTGGTAGGTAATCAGTTATGTTAATTTATGCTTCAGTCGCCATCAGTTGGATCATAGTCAGTTATCTTAGTGTCAATTTGCATTATTCAAGGGAGTGTGGGTGCCTTTTTTAACCTACCCTCATCTATTAACCAATTGTAGACTGATTTGGTTAGCCAAAGTTACACTGGTGAGCTGTGGTGTTGATTTTTCTCACACTGAGTTAGCGCATGAGTCAACTTGAGTAGGTGAATTCAAATCCTCCCAAAGGCATTCAAATTCTTCCTAATGTATGTCTATTGTATTCCAGTAATAGTAATGATAATCATTGTAATGATATTCTGACCAATTCTTGTTCGATGTGTATGAAATTTCTATCATGAATTGATTGATCAATTTACATTGAATTGTTAATTCTACTACATCCTTCTTTTAGATTGCTTTCATTCAGGCCCAAAGATCCATGGTTCATGAAATTTAACATGGTATCAAAGCCTATGCTTAGGTGTAACACCCCGGTTTTGACCCCATTTGTATTAAATGTATATGATGTATATATTGTAATTAATCATGATGTGGAGCTAAAGGAAAAATCCCCACCATTGATTTAGTGTTTTATGTTTCGGCGATTAAAAATCGTTGTTGATGGTATTTTGTGCTGGCCAACACATTATAATTTTTAACATCATGTGAATATGCAATTTAATTAAAAACCCACAACCAGCTATGTCAATGCAACAAATAATGAGATGGGGGCATGATTTCCTAAGGATAAGGGGGGGAATATTTAACCTTTGGGGCCAATGGAGAAAATCCAAATGTCAAAGGGAGAACCCATCAAACTGTCAACTACCTTACTTGTCTTATTCACTCAATCATTTATTACTGCCAAAAATTGGTTGGGTTGGTTATTGCATCGGATGGGCAAGGTATGACAGCCCAAATTCGAATTGGAGAAGCCATCAGTTCTTGGGAAATGCATTTTGACTCCTTGGGCAAGTAAAAACCCAAAAACGTATGCCATTCTACCATGCTTTCATGTTTTGATGTTTTCACCACCATTTTTCCTTCATGTGAGCTCTCTCAAGCATTATGAACTCCCTGTGTGTGAAACCATTCACATCTTTGGTCTTCCCCATGATTTTGGAGCTCTTGGCATTCACCATTCACATTCTCTGCTGTGTTCTTTATTTTTTCCCAGGGCTGGGAAGTGTTTTTGTTAATGATCAATGGTTGGGATCACTACTGGGAATTTTTGTGTTGTTTCCACCTCTCCACGGTTGGGGAATTTCGTGTTTCAGAGTTGCACAACTAATGGGGGGAACATAGCCATGAATTTTGGGTGCCGATTGAGTTCGTTTTGGCCAGGTTAGGGCCATTAACAAATTTGGAATTCAAATTTCTGCTAAGGGGGTTGTTTTACCCATTTGCAAATTTGTTTTTGGATCCCAAGTCGATTTTCATCAATCCTAGATCTGGAAATTGTTGCGTATGCCTCTGCTATTTTGGTTGAACTATTTTTTTATTGGAAATGGGGTCTGATCCTGCTTGATAAACCTAGCATGTATAGGAGCCTCACAGACAGATCTAGAGGGCTGAATTCTTCTCTACACCCCCTGAATAGCACTGGAAGGGAAGGCATGGACCGAGGGACTACATAACAAAGAAGGGGATGCTTCCTTGTGTTGGGTGTGTGTGGATGTCTTATAAGTCAAGCTAGTTCTAGTGTAGGTGTCCATAGCTCTTGGATTAAGCTCACTAGCTTAACATCCAACCTTTCCAGCTCCCTGTTAGCCTGATAAACCCCACTGTGTTGGCTTGGATGAGTTTTATGTATCGTTGGATACGTGTGAGCCTGTTGGTTTTCCCTTACTCCTTGTGGAATCATGCCCAACTCAGGGGTGGTAGTGTTGCTGAGTGATTGATGAGCACATTGGCCTATGATTGGGTGGAACGTTGCAGCGACGTAGCTGGTTGCGGGAGAAGATTCTTCTAAGATAAGTACTCTTGTGTTTAAATCCTTGCAACTGAGTTTGTTTTATAGATATGATAAACATGTTAATGCGTTGAATGAATTTTGCTTCCACTATATGTTAGTTATTTATACATCTGTGTATGTTAAGTTCAATTCATTTTATTTTATGTTCATTGGGATAAAATGCCTAGATTATTTGCATTATAGTCGCATCCTCTCACCAATAGAAGGGTGGGGACGTGACAGTTTGGTATCAGAGCCTTATGTTGCAGCATTAGGTCTCTATGGTCCAAGAAGATCAGTTAAAAAAGGTGGAGTAACCTCTATTGAAGCACAGGGCAGCAAAAAAAAATTCAAAATTTTCTCTGGAGTAACCTCTGTTGAAGCACAGGCCAGTAGAGAAAATTTCAAAATTTTCTCTATGGAGAAATCGAATGAGTTTGGATAATTCATCCGATATGTCGGATGCCTGCACCGAAAGAGAGACGCAACAACAGCTTGTCGTTTCCTTTCTTGCCGACACAGTGGATGGGATTCGATGGTCGAGCTGCAATGACGGATTTGTTGGCCAGAAGAGAGCCGCTACGACAGTGGCTATGTCGTTGGAAGGGAGATTATACATCGGTGAGAAGTGGCGAATGCAAGCCGCTACGGCAGTAGATGAAAGATTAAAATAAAGTCGTTGCGTGGCAGGAAGAAACTAATAATTGAGCCACCATAGTGGCTAGGGTAGCTGGAATGACCGGGGAGAGGGAAGCCAAAGAAGAAGAAAAATTTTAGAAATTTTTCTAAGTGTGTAGATAGTGGCCGAAAGACAAAGACTGAGCCGACGAAACAGCTGGAAACCAAACTTCAAGATGAAACAACGATGGGAAAAAGAAAAGAATCGAGCTGATGGTGGTGACAGAAAGTTGATGATCGCGCCGCTATGGCAGATGGAAATCGTAGTTTGAGCTGCTACGACGGCAGATGGAAAAAGAGGACCGAGCTACAGTGACGGCTGGAAACCGAAAATCGAGTCGCTACGGTGGTAGAAGGAAAAATAAGTTGAAGCCACTATGAAGACGGGTAGAAAAATAAGAAGGATCCACCACGATGGGTAAATGTTGAACATTTTTCTGCTACAGCGGGTGAAAGTCAAAAAAAATTCTGATGCAGCAGGTGAAAATTTTGAAAATTTTGTCGAAACAGAGAAATTTAGCAGGGTTTTTCAGTGAGATCTGAAGGGCTAGAAAGATGAAAAATGGAAGCCTGTTTATGCACCAAATTGCACGAAGCCACAAGGGGGCAAGCCCCCTTGACCCCCATTGTCCCCCTAAGATAGTCGTTCCTTCTGAAAAGAAAATTCTATGATTTGACAAAGTTGTCAATATATGATGTTTCCAATGCAGGTAAGTAATGTATGATTCATGTGAATGTATGCAGTTAAAAATTGTGTTATTAGCACATTTTGTAGAATTATAGTCACCTTCAAAAGGGCAACATTCCACATAGTGCAGATCAGTAAATTTGGGCTTTGGTTCAGCCCCTTCAGCATGAATGATGCACAAGATCCCTATGAGCACGAGGAAGATGCTATGGGGGAAAATGTCCGAGTTGGAAATGCTGAGTCAGAGTCTAATGGGAGGAGATTTCAAGAGACTCCCCTGGATTTTGCAGCCACCATGAGAATCCTAAGGGTGTAGATGCAAAGTTACAGGGTATATAATGAAAGATTGGTTAAGGCTCAAGAGGAGCAGAATCAGTTGAATGCAGCCATGCTGCAAAGTTTGACAGACATCCAGAGGCGGATGAACTCTGGGGACTGGACACTAAGACCAGAAGGTAGTAAGAGCAGTACCAAAAGAAGGAAGAGATCTTCCAGTGAGTCATTTGAATCTAAAGGATCCCTTGGGGACTCAAGCTCTTCATTTCATGGGAATGAGAGGAAGAGGTGTTACAAGAACCATTCACGTGATGAATTTAAGAAGGCAAAGCCTCCTACCTTTAATGGTGAGATAAAGAATGGAAAAGAAGCTGAAGCTTGGACTCTTGGGATGAGGAAATATTTCCAAGTCCAAGACTACTCTAGAAATATGAAGGCTAGGGTAGCCATATTCAATTTAATGGGAAGAGTATCCATATGGTGGGAGCACTTTAGGCAAGTAAAGAAGATCAATTGGAATCAGTTCCAGAAATATTTCAAGGAGAAGCACCTCTCCGATAGGTACTATGATGATAAGATCAAGGAGTTACATGAGATGAGGTCAAGACAGCAGACCATGGAAGAATATGCAAATAAGTTCTTGGAACTTTTGAGGTATGTCAGGTACATCAAAGATGAAAAAGTGAAGATCCAAAATTTTCTGAGTGGATTGTCTTAGTCTTACAAGGACATAATTGAGTTTTATGAACCTAGAAATCTAGAAGAAGCAATAAGGAAGGCTAAGTATTGCTATGAGAAAAGAAAGGGTAAACCTGATTACCATAAGACATGGAAGGGAAAGAAGAAAGAGAACTCTGACCAAAGGAAGAAATGTTTTAAACCTTCTAACTTCAGGAATCAGCAGAAGCAGCCATCCCAAGTTGAGAAGCATCCAGTCATAGTGGTGGGAGAGAACCCCGGAGAAACACAACAGAATAGAGAACCACTCCAATGTTGGAAATGTGGAGGACCCCACATGCGTAGGAATTATCCACTTTAGAATCAGAATGTAAGGCTAGCTTACAACATTCAAGAGGCAGAAACAGTGGGCCAAGTAGCAAGGGTCGTCCCTAGGATCTATGCAACACTGGAGGACCGCCAGCAAGATCACCAGTCAATTGTGGTTGAAGTTGCAGGTAAGCAGGTAAGCTTGTTGAGAAATCTATTTCTATTTTGATTGACCCTAGTTCTACTCACAATTACATTACTCCTAGAGTAGTGGAGATTTGTACTTTTAAGAAAGTAAAGCATAGAAAATCTTGGTTAGTTCAGCTAGCCACTAGAACTAAGAGAAAGGTTAGTGAAGTGGTAGAGAAATGTCCGTTGGTCATGAATGGATTGGTCACTTGTATTGATCTGAATATTCTACCACTCGGTTCCTATGATGTTCTCATTGGAATTGACTGGTTAGAATCTCATAGGGTAAAACTTGATTGTTATAATAAGACCTTTGAGTGCTTGGATGAATAAGGAAACTCAAGGATTGTGAAAGGAATTCCAAAGGTGATTTCGGTTAGGAAGATTTCAGTAATGTAGCTGAAGAAGTGTTGTAGAAAAGGTTGCCAATTGTATGCAGTTCATATTTTGGAGGCAACAGAGAATGAAAATCCTAGGTTGGAGGACTATTAGGTGTTGCAAGAATTTAGGGATGTGTTTCTTGATGATATTCCAGGGCTTCCTTCAAAGAGGGACATTGATTTCACAATTGACCTTGTGCCAGGAGCAGCACTAGTGTCCAAGACACCCTATAGAATGAGTACACCAGAAATGCTAGAGTTGAAGATTTAACTGCAAGAGTTGTTGGAGAAGAAGTATATCAAGCCGAGACATGTCTCCTTGGGGAGCACCAATTCTGTTTGTGAAGAAGAAATATGGTATACTCGGGTTGTGTATTGATTATAGACAATTGAGCAAAGTCACCATGAAGAAAAAATACCCTTTTCCTAGGATTAATGACCTCTTTGATCAAATGAGAGGAGCAAAGGTATTTTCCAAGATTGACTTGAGGTATGGTTACCATCATGTGAGAATCAAGGATGAAGAAATTCATAAGACATCCTTCAGAACAAGGTATGGACATTATGAGTTTGTAGTGGTACTATTTGGTCTCACAAATGCACCAGCTACATTTATGTGCCTTATGAATAGTGTCTTCAGCAGGTATTTGGACAAGTTTGTTCTTGTTTTCCTTGATTACATTCTTATTTATTCTAAGAATGAGGAAGAGCATCTAAGATTGACATTACAATTGCTCAGGGAGCATCAACTGTATGCAAAGTTGAGTAAGTGTGACTTCTATAGAGATGGGATTTATTACTGGGTCACATTATCGCATATGAGGGCATATTTGTAGATCCAGAGAAGATTGAAGCCATTATGAATTGGCCTACTCCAAGAAATGTAACAGATGTAAGATCTTTTATGGGACTTGTAGGATACTACAGGAGATTCATTGAGGGATTCTCCAAGGTTGCACATCCAATCACTTCTTTGCAGAAGAAGAGAATAAAGTTTGAATGGACACTGAGGTGTGAAGAAAGCTTCCAGTAGTTGAAGAATCTTCTCACAAGTGCATCAGTATTGAAGATTGCAGACCCAGAAAAGGATTTTGTGGTGTGTACTAATGCATGCGGACAAGGGCTTGGAGGATTCCTTATGCAAGACAACCACGTGATATGTTATGAGTCAAGAAAGCTGAAGGAGAATGAGAATAACTATGCTACCCATGACCTAGAATGTGTATCCATAGTACATGCTCTCATGATGTTGAGGCATTACTTGATGGGCATAAGATTTGAGCTAAGGACAGACCATTGTGGTCTGAAGTACTTATTTGATCAACCAACGTTAAATGCTAGGAAAGCGATATGGATGGAGTTTTTATGTGAGTTTGATTTTGAAATCAAACACATAAAAGGAAAAGAGAGTAAGGTAGCTGATGCACTCAGCATGAAGGTGTAGGAAATGCATATGGCATCTCTTAGTATTTTCCAATCAGATTTGAGACAACAGATTGTTAATCATACTGCTGGAGATGAATTGTACGAGCAGGTAAAAGACAAATTGTAGCAGCAAAGTCTTGAGAAGAGGTATGAGGGATATAAATTGGAAGAAGATGGACTTATTACTTATAAGAATAGAGTCTATATTCCAAATGTAGTAGATTTGAGGAGAATCATTATGGACGAGATCCACCAAGCTCCATATTCTGGTCATCAAGGATATCAGAAGACAATTGCTACAACCAAAAAGCAGTATTTTTGGCCATGAATGAAAAAGGATATGGCTGAGTACATTTCAAGGTGCATGAAATGTGAGCAGGTAAAGGTTGAGCATCAACACCCAGCAGGTTTGTTGCAGCCTTTTCCAGTTCCAAAATGGAAGTGGGAAGTTATTTCCATGTATTTTATTACAGGATTGCTAATGACTTGGAAACAACATGATTCCATCATGGTTGTGGTGGAAAAGTTGACCAAGGAAACACATTTTATATCGGTTAAGTCTACGCATAAGACTGGTGACATTGCAAAGATCTTCATGAAGGATATTTTCAAATTGCATGGATTGCCTAAGGAAATAGTCTCTGATAGAGATGTCAAGTTCACTTCCAATCTTTGGAAGGGTTTGTTTGCAAATTTGGGTACCAAGTTTAATTTCAACACTGCGTACCATCCTCATACTGATGGGAAGATAGAGAGAGTAAATCAAGTACTTGAAGACATGGTTCGCATGTATGTGATGGACAAACAAACCAAGTGGGAAGATTATTTACACTTGGTAGAGTTTTCTTATAACAATGGACAATAAGCATCCTTGGGGATGAGTCCTTATGAAGATTTGTATGGAAAAAGGTGTAGGACACTAGTGACATGGGATAATCCAGTGAACAGGGTTGTTCTTGGGCCAGAATCGCTCAAGGAAATGGAGCAAGAGGTTGTAAAGATTAGGCAGAATCTAAAAGTAGCCCAGGGAAAACAGAAAAGCTATGCAGATAAGCATAGGGTGAACAGAGTGTTCAGTGTTGGGGATCATGTTTACCTCAGAGTGAGGGAAAATAGGAGTTCCTTGAAGCTTGGGAGTTGTGCCAAGCTGTCACCTAGATATTGTGGGTCGTTTAAAGTGCTTTAAAGAATAGGGTTAGTTGCATATAGACTTGCATTGCTTGCTAGCACTAGAGATCAGAATGTTTTTTATGTTTCTTTGCTTAAGAAATATGTACATGATCCTAACCATGTGATAAATTGGGATGTGATTCAGGTGGAACCCAAGGGAGAGTTCCAAATCAAGCCAATGTGCATCCTCGATAGGAAGGTCACAATGCTCTGGAAACGAGCCATAGGGAAAGTACAGGTGCAATGGGAGCACTATGGTCTTGAAGGGGCTACGTGGGCCCTAGAGGATGCCATGCAATTGGCACATCCTTTTTTTTTCAATTCTGCGGAGCACTGAGGCGATGCCAGTGTAGCATTTTGTTCAATTTTGTAAAGCCCTGAGGACAATGCTAATGAAGGGGGAGGGGAATTTAACACCCCAATTTTGACCCCATTTGCATTAAATGTATATGATATATATATTGTAATTAATCATGATGTGGAGCTAAAGGCAAAAGCCCCACCATCGATTTAGCATTTTATGTTTCGGCGATTAAAAATCGTTGTCGATGGTATTTTGTGCTAGCTGACACATTATAATTTTGAACATCATGTAAATACGCAATTTAATTAAAATCCCACAACCAGTTATGTCAATGAAACAAATAATGAGATGGGGGCATGATTTCCTAAGGATAGGGGGGGGGGGATATTTAACCTTTGGGGCCAATGGGGAAAATCCAAATGTCAAAGGGAGAACCCATCAAACTGATAGCTACCTTTCTTGTCTTATTCACCCAATCATTTATTACTGCCAGAAATTGGTTGGGTTGGTTATTGCATGGGATGGGCAAGGTATGACATCCCAAATTCGAATTGGAGAAGCCATCAGTTCTTGGGAAATGCATTTTTACTCCTTGGGCAAGTAAAAACCAAAAAATGTATGCCATTCTACCATGCTCTCATGTTTTGTTGTTTTCACCACCATTTTCCCTTCACGTGAGCTCTCTCAGGCATTCTGAACTCTCTATGTGTGAAACCATTCACGTCTTTGGTCTTCCCCACGATTTTGGAGCTCCTGGAATTCACCATTCACGTTCTCTGCTGTGTTCTTCATTTTTCCCAGGGACGGGAAGTGTTTTTGTTAATGCTTAGTGGTTGGGATCACACCTGGGCATTTTTGTGTTGTTTCCACCTCTCCACGGTTGGGGGATTTCGTGTTTCAGAGTTGCACAGCCAATGGGGGGAACAGAGCCACGAATTTTGGGTGCCAATTGATTTTGTTTTGGCCATGTTAGGGCCATAAATGAATCTAGAATTCAAATTTCTGCTAAGGGGGTTGCTTTACCCATCTGCAAATTCGTTTTTGGCTCCCAAGTTGATTTTCATCAATCCCAGATCTGGAAATTGTTGTGTATGCCTCTAATGTTTTGGTTGAACTATTTTTGGAGAAGCCAACCTTTCCAACTCCCTGTTAGCCTGATAAACCCAATTGTGTTGGATTGGATGAGTTTTGTGTATCCTTGGCTACTTGTGAGCCTATTGGTTTCCCCTTACTCCTTGTGGAATCATGCCCAACTTGGGGGTGGCAGTGTTGCTAAGTGATTGATGAGCACACTGGCCTATGGTTGGGTGGAACGTTGCAGTGATGTAGCCAGTTGCAGGACAAGCTTCTTCTAAGATAAGTACTCTTTTGTTTAATTCCTCGCAACTGTGTTTGTTTTATAAATATGATGAACATGTTAATGTGTTGAATCAATTTTTATTCCGTTGTATGTTAATTATTTATGCATCTGTGTATGTTAAGTTCAATGCATTTTATTTTACGTTCATGGGGATAGATTTCCAAGATTGTTTGCAGTATAGTCACGTCCTGTCGCCGATAGAAGGGTGGGAGTGTGACATCAGGCCAACAACAAACCCCACAAATGTCCATTCTTGCACTATAATCCATTGAGTTTCCACATAATTCATGGAATCATTGCATTTCTCCCTCTGGAATTTGTCTAGAGAAGTATCTCCAGGTGTGATGGACTTAGAGAAAGTGCACATGTCGAAGTAGAGGGTGTTTGATCTAACATGTTAGTGAATTGAAGTGTTCTACATTTTTTTTGCAAGTACATTCAAATAATTATTGAAGAATTGTTGATCAGTATAGCTATGAAATGGAGAATTCAAATGCTCTAACTCCCAGAATCCTTACACCCTTCAATTACATTGAGTGGAGGGAAGATATGTAAATGGTATTGTGCAATAAGGGTTTGTATAGGCACACAATGGGTAGAGAATCCAAACACCAGCAGTATATTGAAAAATCAAAGTATTTTAATAAGCTAAATGAAGCCTTCGACTTCATGTTCATCCACATATCCATGGATCTATTTTTTCACCTTGAGGGACTCATATCTCCGAAAGAAGTAGGGCATACGCTTGAAACTTTGTTTGTCAAACATGATGAGATGAGGAGAGATATCTCAGAGAATGATTTGATTGCACTACAACCTAGTAACTTTGAAACCATTCAACTGTTCTTATTGAAATTCAAATCCCTAGTCTTGCAATGCAAGCAGTGTGGGATTGAGAAGAAGGATGAGCAACTTGTGCTCTCCATTATGAGCAAGCTTGGCTCAGAGTTTTCAATTTTTGTATCTAATTTCCACTCTTGAAGGCTATCCATTCCAAATTGGACGATGCCCTATGTAGATGCATTTGCAGCTGGAATAGTATTTTTAAACGAAGAAAGAAGGGCTAGAACTTGGCTAGTAACCATGAAATCTAGAATAGCCATGTCTTCAAATATTTTGTCATTTCTCGCTCTCCATATTCCCCATGTTGCAAGAAAGGGAATGCAACTCAAAACTTTTAGATCCATCCTCTCAAACCGATGTCTAAGATTCAACACAATAGAACCTTTGTGCCATAGGATTTATGTGTTAATTCCTTTACTTGGGCCCTCAATGATCTTCTTCCAAATATGATCCTAAGTGAGCACCTTACCTTTTAGGATAAGCGACAAAAAAAAAATTGTTTTTCCTTGAAGCCAGGATTTTCCAAATTGTCGATTATGATTAATAACAACCCAAAACCACTTATATACATAATAGTCACCTTCTACCTTGTTCACAGTCTAAATCAACTTAGACTTATCCTGAATTTTTAACTATTATTAATATTCATTTAAATTACCCCGGCACACTTTTGTCATCTTCGGAACAAGTGCTAACCATAAGCTTGTTATAAACATGGAATTACTATTTCCACTTGAATAATCATCTTAAGCAATTTATAATAAAGTATAAATTGAATATTTACAAAAAGTCAATATTTTCTATTTGTCTTTGACTTCGTCGGTGAATCCATGACTCAACTTAATTAGCCGGTCAACTTAATTATTTTCCATAGCTCAATTATGTTTTCTTGAAAGCTCATGTGCTCCACTAGCGACTCAGCTCATCCCAATGCATATGTTCCATGTTCATTCTTTTTTTTAATAAAAATGTTTCATCTAAATCTATTTTGAAACTACTTTTTTTTCTGAATGTTGAAGTAATCCATAACTGATTTTTCCAACTTTTAAAGAAAATCTCCCATGATCACTAATGGAGATTATAATCTCATCAATCCATTTTGCAGGATTATAGTCACCTTCAAAAGGGCAGCATTCCACATAGTGCAAATCAGTAAAGTTGGGTTTTGGTTCAGCCATGAGAACCTTCAGCATGAATGATGCACAAGATCCCTATGAGCACAAGGAAGATGCTATAGGGGAAAATGTCCGAGTTGGAAATATTGAGCCAGAGTCTAATGGGAGGAGATTTCAAGAGACTCCCCCATATTTTGCAGCCACCATGAGAAGCCTAAGGGTGGAGATGCAAAGTTACAGGGTAGATAATGAAAGTTTGGTTAAGGCTCAGGAGGAGCAGAATCACTTGAATGCAGCCATGCTGCAAGGTTTGACAGACATAAAGAGGTGGATGAACTCTAGGGACCGGACACTAAGACCAGAAGGTAGCTGATGCACTCAGCATGAAGGTGCAGGAAATGCATGTGGCATCTCTTAGTATTTTCCAGTCATATTTGAGACAACAGATTGTTAATCATACTGCTGGAGATGAATTGTATGAGCAGGTAAAAGACAAATTGTAGCAGCAAAGTCTTGAGAAGAGGTATGAGGGATATAAATTGGAAGAAGATGGACTTATTACTTATAATAATAGAGTCTATATTACAAATGTAGCAGATTTGAGCAGAATCATTATGGATGAGATCCACCAAGCTCCATATTATGGTCATCAAGGATATCAGAAGACAATTGCTACATCTAGAAAGCAGTATTTTTGGCCAGGAATGAAAAAGGATATGGCTGAGTACATTTCAAGGTGCATGAAATGTGAGAAGGTAAAGGTTGAGAATCAACACCCAGTAGGTTTGTTGCAACCTTTTCCAGTTCCAGAATGGAAGTGGGAAGTTATTTCCATGTATTTTATTACAGGATTGCTAATGACTTGGAGACAACATGATTCCATCATGGTTGTGGTGGACAAGTTGACCAAGTCAACACATTTTATATCGGTTAAGTCTACACATAAGACTGGTGACATTGCAAAGGCCTTCATGAAGGGGATTTTCAAATTCATTGGATTGCCTAAGGAAATAGTCTCTGATAGAGATGTCAAGTTCACTTCCAATTTTTGGAAGGGTTTGTTTGCGAATTTGGGTACCAAGTTGAATTTAAGCACTGCGTACCATCCTCATACTAATGAGAATATAGAGAGATTAAATCAAGTACTTGAAGACATGGTTTGCATGTATGTGATGGACAAACAAACCAAGTGGGAAGATTATTTACACTTGGTAGAGTTTGCTTATAACAATGGACAACAAGCATCCTTGGGGATGAGTCCTTATGAAGCTTTGTATGGCAGAAGGTGTAGGAAACCAGTGACATGGGATAATCCAGTGAACAGGGTTGTTCTCAGGCCAAAATCGCTCAAGGAAATGGAGTAAGAGGTTGTAAAGATCAGGCAGAATCTGAAAGTAGCCCAGGACAGATAGAAAATCTATGCAGATAAGCAGAGGGTGAACGGAGTGTTCAGTGTTGGGGATCATGTTTACCTCAGAGTGAGGGAAAAGAGGAGTTCCTTGAAGCTTGGGATTTATGCCAAGCTGTCACCTAGATATTGTGCATCGTTTAAAGTGCTTTAAAGAATAGGGCTAGTTGCATATAGACTTGCATTGCCTACTAGCACTAGAGATCATAATGTTTTTTATGTTTCTTTACTTAATAACTATGTACATGATCCTAACCATGTGATAAATTGGGATGTGATTCAGGTGGAACCCAAGGGAGAGTTCCAAATCGAGCCAATGCGCATCCTCGACAGGAAGGTCACAATGCTCCGGAAATGAGCCATAGGGAAAGTACAGATGTAATGGGAGCACTACAGTCCTGAAGAGGCTACGTGGGACCTGGAGGATGCCATGTAATTGGCACATCCATTTTTTTTCAATTCTACGGAGCACTGAGGCGATGCCAGTGTAGCATTTTGTTCAATTTTGTAAAGCACTTAGGACAATGCTATTGAAGGGGGAGGGGAATTTAACACCCCGATTTTGACCCCATTTGCATTAAATGTATATGATGTATATATTGTAATTAATCATAATGTGGAGCTAAAGGCAAAATCCCCACCATCGATTTAGCATTTTATGTTTCGGCGATTAAAAATCGTTGCCGATGGTATTTTGTGCTAGCTGACACATTATAATTTTGAGCATCATGTAAATACGCAATTTAATTAAAAACCCACAACTAGTTATTTCAATGAAACAAATAATGAGATGGGGGCATGATTTCCTAAGGATAAGGGGGGGGATATTTAACCTTTGGGGCCAATGGAGAAAATCCAAATGTCAAAGGGAGAACCCATCAAACTGTCAACTACCTTTCTTGTCTTATTCACCCAATCATTTATTACTGCCAGAAATTGGTTGGGTTGGTTATTGCATGGGATGGGTAAGGTATGACATCCCAAATTCGAATTGGAGAAGCCATCAGTTCTTGGGAAATGCATTTTGACTCCTTGGGCAAGTAAAAACCCAAAAATGTACGCCATTCTACCATGCTTTCATGTTTTGATGTTTACACCACCATTTTTCCTTCACGTGAGCTCTCTTAGGCATTCTAAACTCCCTCTGTGTGAAACCATTCATGTCTTTGGTCTTCCCCATGATTTTAGAGCTCCTGGCATTCACCATTCACATTCTCTGCTGTGTCCTTCATTTTTCCCAGGGACGGGAAGTGTTTTTGTTAATGCTTAGTGGTCGGGATCACTCCTAGGCATTTTTGTGTTGTTTCCACCTCTCCACAGTTGGGGAATTTCGTGTTTCAGAGTTGCATAGCCAATGGGGGGAATAGAGCCACAAATTTTGGGTGCCAATTGATTTCATTTTGGCCATGTTAGGGCCATAAACGAATATGGAATTTGAATTTTTGCTAAGGGGGTTGCTTTACGCATCTACAAATTCATTTTTGGCTCCCAAGTCGATTTTCATCAATCCCAAATCTGGAAATTGTTGTGTATGCCTCTGATCTTTTGGTTGAACTATTTTTGGACTAAAAATGGGATCTGAGCCTGCTTGATAAACCTAGTGTGTGTAGGAGCCTCACAAACAGAACTAGAGGGGTGACTGTCTTCTCTGCACCCCCTGAATACTACTGGAAGGGAAGGCATGGCTCGAGGGACTGCATAGCAGAGAAGGGGATGCTTCCTTGTGTTGGGTGTGTGTGGATGTCTTAGAATTCAGGCTAGTTCTGGTGCAGGTGTCCATAGCTCTTGGATTGAGCTCACTAGCTTAGAAGCCAACCTTTTCAACTCCCTGTTAGCCTGATAAACCCAACTGTGTTGGCTTGGATGAGTTTTGTGTATCCTTGGCTACGTGTGAGCCTGTTGGTTTCCCCTTACTCCTTGTGGAATCATGCCTAGCTCGGGGGTGGTAGTGTTGCCAAGTGATTGATGAGCACACTGGCCTATGGTTGGGTGGAATGTTGCAACGATGTAGCTAGTTGCAGGACAAGCTTCTTCTAAGATAAGTACTCTTGTGTTTAAATCCTCGCAACTGTGTTTGTTTTATAAATATGATGAACATTTTAATGTGTTGAGTCAATTTTTCTTCCGCTGTATGTTAATTATTTATGCATCTGTGTATGTTAAGTTCAATGCATTTTATTTTACGTTCATGGGGCTAGATTGCCCGGATTGTTTGCAGTATAGCCACGTCCTGTCATCGCTAGAGAGGTGGGGGTGTGACATCAGGCCAACAACAAACCCCACAAACGTCCATTCTTGCACTATAAGCCATTGATTTTCCACATAATTCATGGAATCATTGCATTGCTCGCTCTGGATTATGTCTAGAGAAGTATCTCCAGGTGTGATGGACTTAGAGAAAGTGCACATGTCGAAGTAGAGGGTGTTTGATCTGACATGTTAGTGAATTGAAGTGTTTTGCATTTTTTTTGCAAGTACATTCAAATAATTATTGAAGAATTGTTGATCAGTATAGCTATGAAATGGAGAATTCAAATTCTCTAACTCCCAGAATCCTTACACACTTAAATTACATTGATTGGAGGGAAGATATGTAAATGGTATTGTGCAACAAGGCTCTGTATAGGCACACAATGGGTAGAGAATCCAAACACCAGTAGTATATTGAAAAATCAAAGTATTTGAATAAGCTAAATGAATCCTTTGTCTTCATGTGCATCCACATCTCCATGGATCTGTTTTTTCACCTTGAGGAACTCATATCTCCAAAAGAAGTATGGCATACACTTGAAACTTCATTTGTCAAACATGATGAGATGAGGGGCGATATCCCGAAGAATGAGTTGATTGCACTACAACCTAGTAACTTTGAAACCATTCAATGGTTCTTATTGAAATTCAAATCCTTAGTCTTGCAATGCAAGCAGTGTGGGATTGAGAAGAAGGATGAGAAACTTGTGCTCTCAATTATGAGCAAGCTTGGCTCAGAGTTTTCAATTTTTGTATCTAATTTTCACTCTTGAAGGCTATCCATTCCAAATTGTACGATGCCCTCCCTAGATGCATTTGCGGAATAATTAATCAAGGAACAAGATAAGATGATTCAAATGGGAGTGCTCAAAGCCTCTAAGAATTAGGCCCTCTTAAATGGAGACTCTAAGAATGTGCAAGCAAAAGGGAAGCAAAGATGGACGAAAATAAGAATGTTGATTTGAAGCCTAAGGAGAAGCCAAATACTTCTGATGGGACCTTTGGTTCCAAGAAAAAAAAAAAGTTTGAAAAAGCTAAATGCTCTTACCGCACGAGAAGGTTTCATCTAGAGAGTTAGTGCATGGAGAATACCATTGACCAAATGTCAAATCTCCTTGAATAAAAAAACCTTTCCCTTCCTCAAGGTGCAAAGAAGTCCGAAGCTGGAAACCAGACAAAAGAACATGAGAGTCTCCATGCCTTGAAAGAAGGATTCACTCAATCAAAGGCCTATCTGATTGATTCAGGAGATTCCAACCACATGGTTTCCTCCATATAATCCTTCACCTCTCTAGATCTCTCTAGAGGAACAAGCATACATATGGGGATGATTCACAGATCCTAGCTGTCGGGGAAGGATCCATTAAACTTGAGCATGGAGAGTTCCAAAATGTGGTCTATATTCCCTCCCTTGCAGCAAACATGTTATTTTTATACCAGATGACACATGCTAGCTCTCCCAAGAGAGTCACATTCGATCCTGACACAATAGAAACCTATGAAGCCTCTACTGGAAATATGATAGCGAAAAGGGTTTCTAATCATGTGTACAAGGAATATGAGTTTTCCAATTTCCTTCCTACTTCATATCCGAAATCCTTATTGACTCATGCCAATAACACAAGAAAGTTGTGACATGAAATATTTGTCCACCTGAACTTCAAATATCTCCAATAGCTGAACAATGACAAGTTGGTTGAGGGATTTTCTCTCATCAAATATTATGAAGGAGTGTGCACTGGTTGCTTGGTAGGGAAGCATCCATAGAAAAGATATTAGGTTGGGAAGGAAAGAAGAGCTTCCTCCACACTAGATTTAATGCACAGTGATGTCTCAGGCCCAATGCCTACAATAATATCGATGAATGGATCCATATATTTTCTGACCTTCATTGATGATTGTTCAACGTATTATTGGGTATAATTTTCAAAGCAAAATATGTGAGGTTTTCCCCATTTTTCTTGATTTATTAGTAGTAATTTTTATTTAATTTAGATTATATGGGTGACCTTTGGCCCAATTGCAAGGGCATAGGTTGTCCAAAGTTAGGGTAAAAGAGGGGTGTTAGGATTAATTAATCCTCCCTTTTCTCACATAGTCTATTTGGTCTATTTTACTAACTTAGGAGGTCATCATCACTTCACTAGTGTATCAGAGACACACCTAGGAGACACCTACCACTTACTTCACCTTCATGCATGAGTTTAGGTTCCCCAGGGACCAATCCCTATCGTTTAGGAACCCGCTCTAAGTGCCACCAATAGTCTCCTTCAGTGGACCTTGGTAGGTAATCAGCTATGTTCAGTTATGCTTTAGTCACCATCAGTTAGATCACATGCAGTTAGTGTAGTGCCAGTTTGCGCAATTCAAGGGAATGTGGGTGCCTTTGTTCACCTACCCTCATCAGTTAATTCATTGTAGACTGGTTTGGTTAGTTAGAGTTACACTAATGAGCTGTAGTGGGGTGAGTGCACAAAGATGAGGGTCTCTTTTGGCACGTTAGATGCAATAGAAAACTGAAAAAATAGACATCCATCAACTTGCATGGATATTTTGAGACACTTACACAATGAATCTTGTGATGAGCAAAAAACAAGAAATGTAGGAAATTGAATGACCTTTCCAAATATATAATTTTTGTCTATTGAAAATGTTGTTAACTATATGAAGTTAGATATTTTTTAACAGACACTTTTTATTTTTTAGACAAATTATAATGTATATGTTTTTGTGGGTGCAGCGTCTGAGTGACTAAATGATGGAATAAACTTACGAAAACTGGTATACATATAGAGAACATATAGTACTAGTGCACGACTATTTTTCCAATAGTAAAAATAATAATTTTAATTTTTTTATTTATTATCTAAGAGATCAAACCTTGAAAATGGTACGTCAATTGTGGGTGCAGCGTTTGAATGCCTTAATGCAATTATTTGGAAATGGGTTTTTTATATCATGTAGAGGTCGGTGTTATTTAGTGCACCATACAAATTTTTTTTTTAATGGTTGAGAAACGAAAGAGATATGGATGAAACACTAACAGTGTGTTTTTTGAGTTGAGGAGTGATGATAGAAGATAAACAAGAAAAAAATAGAAAAAATAATGTATTCTTGTTAAAATGTACATATTTGGAATCTGCAAAAAAAACCATATCTGTTTCTAAAATCTCATTAAAAATGGAGGTGTACAGCATAATCAGATGAACGGATAAACACGAGCATATTGAAAATTTGGATATAATGTTGAATTAGCCATGGTTTATCATACTCCAAGGCATAGGCATGTTGAATCCGAAGCAAAGTACGAAGCAAACACATAGGAATAAGAATTCCATGCAAGCATGGGTCAAGGCTCGGCCTTATCATTTGGAGGGAACACATTTTTGAATTTAAACAAAATGGGAGCGCGTTTTATTGAAGCAAAATGGGAGCACGTTTTAGTGAAGGAAAACGGGAGCGCATTTTAGAGAAGAAAAATGTGCATGCGTTTTAGTGAAGCAAAACACGCGCACATTTTTAAATACTATAATGAATGCTTGTTTTGTCAATTATACGTTTATTATTTTATGTCCCCCCCTAACTCCCTTCTTCCCCATAACTCTTACTAACCCCCCCTCCTCTTCTCCATACCTCTAATCCCCCCTCCTCCTCTCCCTACCTTTAAAATCCACTCTTCTCTCTTCCAAACACCCCACC
>LPNX010122214.1:0-46496 GCA_001517045.1 Pseudotsuga menziesii
AATTGGTTGTAGATGAGCTTAGAGACTCGACATGTAGAAATATATTACCCATTGTTTTTGCTATTTTAAAAAATGGTTGATAAACCTAGTGATGCAGGGGTATAGACTATTTGAGTAAAGTCATTTATGTCTTTGCTAGATCTAGGGATCTTAGGGAGACCTAGGGTCTCACATGTTTCTAATTTTATTTATTATGTTTATAGGAGAAAAGAAGCAAAATTCGTGTTCTTGTGTTTGCCAACATGGGTTTCTTACACCTTGTACCTTATACCGTATTTTTATGTTAGTTCTACAAATTGGTGTGTAATATCTAGGGCTTCTATTGTAATTGGAACATAAGCTAGCTTGTCCATTACTCTCTCTTGCATATTGTGGAGAATTATGAGATATGTGTTGTTTAGAACCCTACTCAGTAGTAATTTTGTGTCTCTCTTATAGTATTTTTGTTCCTTTTTGTTTATGCCTCTCAATCTCATTATGATGTGGGATTTCTATCTTTCTTTGTCTTTAATTTGAATGTAGATATATATTGTTTTTTTAATTGTTAAAACCCTTGGATTATAATTTTAGCCTCCTTCCACACACACTCTATACTTGTGTTTGTTTTATATATTTCTAGCCTTTTGGAACATTGAATATCTATTAGACATGATGTTTTTTATTCTTATAGCCTCTTTTAGTTTGAATCCATCAAACATTAGCTTGGGAGTTGTTGGGTTGATTATTCTATTAAAAAACACAATTATAGGTTAAAATTTGACAAAAAAAAGAATGCTTTGGGTGATTGAATTACCTTGTTGGATGACAATTCACCAGTGGAATCTCCTCCCCTCAACCTAAATCAGCTCCTCCAACAATCCCAAGCACTTAACTTGCTCCAAAACGCTCCAATTGGTCGTCGTTTTCGCGTTCCTAATAGGTAAAATAGGTCACGGGTTTCGGGCCTGTGTATATAAATTATTTTTTGTTTTCCAAATCGTGAACGCATTTTATAACTACAGATCGCGAGTGCGTTTTGTAGTTATATAACGCGTACGCGATATGGTTTCCTATCCTACATGTCCCATGACATGTCAGGCTCAGGTTGAACCATAGCAAGTGCTATGTAGCAGGAACGCGTTGTATTTTTTGGTAACGTGATCGTGTTTTTGAAAACTAGGATTGCATCTAAAAGGTCCCTCATCTTCTTGCACTGACCCGTATTGGTGCAGTTAGTTGAGAAATAAATTTGATCTTTGAGTTATAGACTCCAGAGATGCACATAAGTCCTAGACAGAGGCATGATGCATCAAAATTAGGATAAAACAAGAGGAAGATCGAGTTTTGATATTTAATATAGGGAAATTATAATTTGGTATACATGTATAACATCATTGTACTTTTTTATACGTGTACATTGACAAGATATTTAAAGGTCATCTACTTTGTCATAACTTTTATTATAAACTTGTATTATTGTATTATAAATTGCTCAATATAATTTATTTCATATTTTCTCTTGACATGTTCACAAAATTCTTGAGTGTGATGATACATGTGTGGCCAATGATGTTTCTATAGGATTAGCTTTCATTGTTTGATAGCTTTGATGATTGCATGGAGATATCAATTATAACATTGAGTGATTCTTAATAGCATATGAAGGACTGAAAATACTAATATGCAATAGGATTTTTTGTTGTAGAAGACAAATACGAGTTCATATATGAGGCATTGGTCTATATTTGTTGTTGCATTAAATAATATTGGAACGTTATATTCTTTAAAAGTGTGTGAAAGAAATCATGAAGTGGGTATGTGACATGAGTGAAGTCCAAGATAAATTATTTGTATAATGTGTTCAAGCCTATAAATATTCATAACTCTGTGAGGTTCACCCATAAACATTCATAAATCTAATTTAATAAAAGTTTGTCTAGCCTAATAAACCTACTATAATTGGTTGGCCCACCCAAATTTACTACCTCTATACTATGATAACTTGTGAAGAAGAATTTTGCTTAAAAGGGTAAGTAGGGAAGATAATAGGATTGGAATTTATAAAACAAGTGAGATATTTATGGTAATATCGATCCATACCTAGATTGTTTGTATATGTTTGAGATAATAAAAATATATTAATCAAATTTTATACCTTTAATTTCTTGAGCTATGGTACATGGTCTTTCAACATTTATAAAACCTTGATTCAATGATTCTATCACAATGCTAATTTGGATCTAACTATTTTGTACGTGTTGTTTCTGTTGAGATTACAACATCAGGAGTCATTATCCAGTCGTGTGAGTAATATCAAGACAATAGACTTGTGAGTAATATCAATTTCTACAAATATCCTCATATGATTGAGGTGGAAATGTTATAAATATTGTGAGTAATATCAAGCCGAGTCTTGTGAGTAATATGAAGACAGTAGACTTGTGAATAATATCAAGTCAGTAAACTTGTGTGTAATATCAAGTAAAGTCTTGTGAGTAATATCAAGACAATAGACTTGTCAGTAATATCAAGTTCTACAAATATCCTTATATTGTGAGGTGGAGTACTCTACTATGTAAAGTAGATATACTATGTGATGTATGGCTAGTCATGGTCAACATGTTCAAAAAGTCTCCTTTAGGTATTATCTACCCCTAGAGTGATTTACTTTAGCATGTGACTATATGAACCGAGGTAATACATATGATCGTAAGTTCAGAAAAAATATTATGACTATGATGTGATATAGATTTTATGAAAACACATATGGAACATGCATATATAACTAATATAAGCACATAGATGGAGAGAGAATTCGAATTGCCCATGTTGCCACCAAGTGAACTAGAATTGATAAGACATCAATTGAGTATTAGTTATAGTAGACAAGTTCAGCTAATTAAGGAATCAACTCCTTCATTTATGCAAGTGGTTGTTGACGATGGCACTGATGGAGAAGCACTAGTTCTGTTCAGTTACATTTAGTTCTATTTAGTTACATTCAATTTTGTTTAGTTACATTCAATTATGTTTAGTTACATTCAGTTTTGTTCAGTTACATTCAGATATGCTCAATTACATTCAATTTTGTTCAATTACATTTAGTTATGTTCAGTTACATTTAGTTATGTTCAATTACATTTAGTTATGTTCAATTACACTCAGTTGTATGCAGTTACACTCAGTTCCATTCAGTTGCATGTAGTTACATCCAATTCAATTTAGTACAATCAGTTAGAGTTAGTTAATTAAGTGAGGGTGCATATCTTCTAGTGGGAGATAATTATGGAGTGTCATCTTGGAACCAAGTCAATGGGGGGCACATGATTGAAGATGTATCAATGTTCTAAGTTTTAATAACTTACGGATGCATGCAACCATTCTATTTCTGTTGTATAACCTAAATTGACTTGTTATTAAAGTGTTATGAACTTGGAAAGTTAGATACCGTGTTCCATTTGATCTCCTCTCTCTAGTGCTCTCAGAGAAAGAAATGTGCCATTGTGTTGTAATCATTCTCTGCTACTTATCAATCATACTCTAAGATTGTTTGCTACGTTTTCATCCTTCGAATCATTGGAGGGTTTTCCCAAGTTATATCATGTGCTATATGGTTTGATTTACATATTTGTAGTATTGACGTGATTTATATGCACTGTTATTGTGGATTAAAGTTCTAAAGTTCAATTATCTTCATATTTTTTCTGAATCACTAACATGGTATCAGAGCAAGGGCGTGAAGGAGCTTAGTTTTTCCCATGCAAGCTAAAGCCTACATGATCTTGAAGTATTGAGCAAATAGGTTAGATCCATGACATCGATCTCCATCCAACCATAAGACCGAATTGAAGGTTCTCCCAACTTCAATACATGAAAGGACTAATTAAAGAGAAAGTCAATATGCACCATTTTCGTCACTTTTTAGAAGACAAATTTCATGGAGACTTATTAATCGATCTGTGAGGAATAAAACAAAACGGTTGAAAACCGACTTCCCAAATGGGATGATTTATCTTAATTGTGAGAATATTTCAAATATTCGTAACTATTTGATAGATATGATCAGCTATTTGAAGATGAAATTATTAAAATTTGTGTAATGGTCATTTTCCCAAAGTGGACGAATTGATGGAATAACCCCAGGATATGTGGTTTGGATATTATCATTATTCAATGGATCTTGTGTATAATGAGAGAACTATAGAGTTGATATCTCATCCGAAGAAGAGGATGATCGTTTAGAATAATTTTCCTTGAAGAAGAGCATTCACTCCGGGTTGAATGGGATCTAGTTTCACCGTGCAAAGATTCACTACCTCCTGCATGCACTCAAATTTGCAAAGAGATCAAGAACAAGGGACTCCATTAATATATGCAGGGAAGTAGAGATCAAGAGGGAGCATGCAAAATAATAAAAGATAATTACCCGAATTTTCTATTATATGCTATTCAGATCTATATTATTTTGAATGTTTTCATTACAGTCATATAGAGCATGCATGATTGTTTTATAAAATATGAATATAGAGCATGCATGATTGTTTTATAAAATATGAATATAGAGCATGCATGATTGTTCATAAGGTATGAATATAGAACATGCATGATTATTTTATAAAATATGAATATAGAGGATGCATGATTGTTTCATAAAAATATGAATATAGAGTTGCATGATTGTTTCATAAAGATATGAATATAGAGTTGTCCTACCAATAATTTTTGTACAACTCACGTTGAATGACGTGGGATTCCTTAAGGCCCACCTTTCAACAAATATTGCCCCATCGACCTCAGTACATTATCTAGGATAGAGACTAGAGTTCTTTTTAGTACTTTGAGGCTTGCATGCCTTAATGACAAGTTATCTCGCTAATAATCATGGAAATATAACAATGTCCCTTGATCTTTGGATCTTGTGAGTGGTTCGACATCAGCTCATTTATTCGCACTTCGCAAGATGTACTTAGGTACCTTGGAACTCATTGACATCAATGGTGATCTTTCCTTACATTGGTTAACGACATCCATCAATGGCCGGTAATCCAATGACTTATTTCCATGATCGACATCAACACATTTATTTGCATGGTAAGAAGTGTACCATCGGGTTTTTGTAGCATGTGAGGACTATATCTACTTTTCATGACTCCATCATTAGTTTTGCATCAGCATACTTCCAACCATATGAGAGTACCACAGTTCCACTTTCGTCGTTCATCTTCTACTTCATTCAACCAAGCAACAATTCAGATTCCTTCACTTCACAATCCAAGATCCGACAATCGCATCAACCACATTCCTATTGCACATTTCATCAGCTTTTTGGGTAAGTGGAGGTATGTTATTTTCTAATCTTTAATCATGTAATTCCTTAAATGCTAGAAATGAATGAATTTGGAAAATTCCCTCACCATGTTACATTTCCTTTCTCGTTTTCATAAAATTAACACATCTTCAATTGGGAGGGGGGGTATATTCATTACAATTTGATTCCATTTTACACATGCCATAATCTCATTTACTATTTACCAACATGTCTCTTCCAAAATACACTTTATTATGATTTGATTCCATCTTTGACATGATTCATAAACATGAATAAAAGGATTTCTAGTGTACATTGTTGGCTTATCATTTCTAGTGTATGTATACTTTCAAATCTTATGTATTGCATCCATAAAACAAGTAAACGAATGAATGTTTTTAACACAAGAACCAATATTTATCATATTTATGGTTGTCTCACAATAACCAACCATAAGAAAAATCAACTGCTACTCATGGAATGATTTATTGTTAAAAACATCATCACGCAAATCCAAAGTTAAGAAGCCAAAACTTTTATGCATAGTTGCATGAGGACATGCAATAAGTTCAGTTGGGGGGGATGTTTATTCACCCAAATGTCGCATTTTCATCCTATTTTCCCTTCACTATTCCTCACATTCATCCCTATTCATCACTACATAAACCATTCATTAATACCATTTTCATGAATAAATATGGGTTTACCTTATTATTTTCCAATTCGTTTATTTTTAAGTATTTTGAGAGAATTTGTGGTTAAATATTAGAAAATCGACATATTTTCATTATGTTAGATCATTTTTTTGTTTTCCATCTTTTAATATCTTTGTTTATGTTTTGAAGCTTGGTTTTATGTATTACTCCTTGAAAATTTTGTTGCTTAGGATAATTTGAGTCTTTTCCTTTAACTTTCATGCTATTTTTTTTTTTCTGAGCTTTATTTCTTGAATTTTTTGGTTTGATTTCATAGTCACAGGGCTTATAGAAGGCTTATATGGATTAAAAAGTCTAAAAAATAACATAAAATCTTAATTAGGACTCCTAAACCAAGTTTAAACCTTTATCATTAGCTTAATTTTTGAAAATCATTAACCTAGGCTTTCTTGTAGCGCAAGCCAAAAACAAATGCACACAGGCGCTACAAGAAAGTCGTGCAAGCTAAAAATCATCATTTCTAGTTCAGTTTTCTTTGGGATTCTCACACATAAGATGTCAATCATACTGTGTGATGGATTTGATACGTGTCTTTTGTAGATTAATCACTGTGACAGGTGTGAATATCATCATGAAGGCGAATCATGGCGGTTTCTTGCAGAGGTGATGCAATAATGATAGCAGACCATAATGAGACAAAGGCGTGTTGAATTATGTTTTCCCTGAAGTGCACATAGAGCAGGTGAAGGTCGTGGCAAAAAATCAGCACTTGGTAATCAGAATTTTGAAACAGAGCAAAAATTAGGGCTTTCAGGAGCGGTCCTCTAGAGTTGTCAAAGCGGTCAGAGAATATTGGAGCATGCAATTCAACACCTGGCAGTCAAGAGAACAAGATTCCAGTAGTTGGATTAGTCATTTTAACAGGTAGTCTGCGAACCATTACCAAGGTTCATAAATTTGGGGTTTTTCTAAACAAACGAATAATGACAGAATTGATGACAGAGTATTAGTTTTTAAACCTAAATCATGCTAAATGATGAATCCTTAGTCAATGGGTTTAAAGTATTTATCATTTAAACAAGAGAATTCAGATTAGGGTATTTTGGGTTCCCCTATACAGTATTGTCTGTCAGTTTATCAAAATTTGAAGACAGTTAGGCTGTGTTTTATTGATAGAAGCTGTTTGACAATATTTCAAAATGAAAAAGAGTGGTAAGACTAATAGGGCAGAACCCTCAGACTTAAGTTGGGTCCAAAACTTTCCAGATTGTGCACAATTGTTTGCAGAAGCAGGGTGGTTAGTGTTCTTTGAAAAGATTGAAGGTTATCACTCAGAGGTTTCTTACAAGTTCGCTCAATGTTTAGACAAGGATGTAGTGTCTTTTGACACTTTGAAGTTCAAACTGACCAGGGAGTTACTAGCAGAAGTAACAGGAATTCTGGATGAGGGAGAATACTGGTTCAAAAAGGTTCCCTTCACTTTTGATGCTCAGAGATATCTTCTTCCAGGTGTAGTAGCAGATTGGGGGAATGGAATACCTATTCAAAAGTTTAAACCTAAGTGGATAGAACCTATCAAAATCTTACAGAGCTATATCACCTGTGAGGGGAGATTTGCTTTTGTGTTTAAGTATCATTTTAGATTCCTTCAACATCTTAGTCATGAGTCCAAAATGAATATTCCCTTCTTCTTTTTAAAAGTTTACAGAAGATGTCAAGTAGGGTGAAAGAACACCAGGATCATACAAAACAATCAGTTTTTCACCATGGGCTCATAAAACTGATCATAAGTACGGTATTACAGAAAAGAGAAAAGACATGGGAACACTTCTTATTTTGGTCAGGTTTCAAAACTGAGAAGGAGGACCAGTCTCAGAAGATACAGGTAGATAAGGGTCAGACATTGATTAAGAAACTTAGAAAGAAAGTCATAGTCAAAGAGGAAGAATGTGGTGAACTTGGAAAATCTTCGAAACAGGAAGATGAAAACATTGAACTTGAACAACAAATTAATGTTGAGGAAAGCAAAGCTTCAAAGTCAGAGGTGAAGGAATCTGAGCCAGTGGAAGATGTTTTACCTACATAATCAGATCAAGATGTAAAGGAAGATGTTAAGGAGCAAAAGCAGAGCCCCATTACAGTACTGTCTGAAGAGGATGAAAAATACTTATCTAATGAGGCTAGAGTTCTTGCTAATAATGAAGCTAGGGTTTGTTCTAAGCAAGAAATACACACCCATTTTGAAGAAGAAACAGTGTCAAGAAAGAAAAGAATGAAGGTTGTTGAATTTGCTTCAATAACTCATCAAGGAAAGGCTCTGAAAATGTTGGGAGAGGTTGGAGCATTCTGGAGACCTAAGACAAGTCTGAAGAACAAGCTTAGGTTAAACATGAAGAAATTATTAAATCCCAAATTGGCTGAGAAAAAGTTTACAGTAATAGAAGATTCATCATCTCAGGAGAAATTGGAAGATAGTGAAGATGATAACAAAGAAGTAATGAAAGGTAAAAAACCAATAGTGTTAAAAGAAAAACCAGTCTTCACTGATACTAAGATCTCAGACATTTTCATGGAGGTTTGGAAACAGATGATTCAAGAACAGCAGCAAAATGATATAAAGAGTTCTTGTATGGAGAAAAGAGATATAGTTGAAGAAGAAGTTCAGTGCAATATTGAAGCCGAAGAACAGCCAGAGATTCCCGTGACCTTCACAGAGCTGATGAAGGAGGATGAAGAAATATACAAGAAGCTGAAAATCCCATGGACACCAGAAGGGATGCAACCAATATCAGAAAGTAAATGTATTGATTCTGAAAAGGAAAATATGTAAAGAAGCATTAAGCAATACAAGCATCAAATTGAATATATGCATGAAACTAATGATGGATTAGTTACTACAAATAGGAGAATTAGAGAATACTTGGAAGAAGTGAACAGTCACTACCAAGAATTGATTGCAGTCTCTAAAGAGGCTCTTAAAAGGAAAAGACAGACAGAGAATCAGTTTACAGAGTTCAGGCAAACAATCCAGGAGCTGACACAGCAAAATGAGGAGTTAACAAAGAGGGCTGCAGACTTGGAGGCAGACCACTTGAAAGCTAGAAGGAAAGCTTAGGCATTGGAGGGATTTTCTCTATTAGCTGAAGCAGTGAAAGACTTGTAAAGTTCTTTAAGAAGAGCAGTTATTAGTTAGTTTGAAAAGTTATTTCATTTTTGTATAATGCTAGTTTATATTGAACAATTCGAATAGATGACCTAAAAGTAGTTAGGGCTCAGTTATGCAACTGTTTTTCAAGGAACAAGATAAATGTAAGTCTGAAAGAGGACAAGGGGTTCGATTTTTGCTGACAAGGGGAGGCTATGAGGCTTTGTTTATGAGATAAGTGTAAAGACTCTTATGTGTTTTTGATGACTGAACTATGAAATATATGCAACTATATGCCCTTTAGATTATTTACTGGTTTCATTTCTAATTTGTGTTAATTACTCAGTTGGTATATTCATTTCCTATTTAATGTTTTTATGCTTGAAATGCTTGCTAACTGTGGGTGAAACTTAGTATTGTGTTTACTCTATTGGATTATAGTTTATATGTTATGCATCTCAGTCATTCAAATGCTCATGATTTAGTGTTTTCTTTGGTCTTATGAATGTTTTACCTCTTGTCTTCAAACTGTACAACCAAAACCATAGAACACCTATTTTACTTAATTGAGTTTATTGAGATTGTGTTGGCTTGTTCTTTTGTAGTCTGAGAACAAATTCTGGCACAAACACATTATATCTCAAAGTTGGACGAGTTTTATGATGATTATAGGAATATTTGAATATTTTAAAAAGGTCAAAAGTCACCACCTAGCCTCAAATTCGAATTTCATCTTCAAGATTTGAATATTTGAAGAAGATTTGGGATAATTATTCAAGCATATTCAAAGGGGAAAAATAATGGAGATGTGGATAGAATATCTTATCCAAGATTTGTGAGAGGATTTGAAGGGATAACTAGTTGTACCTACGTGAGAGAAAAGTGGATCTACATTTATTAGTTGCTTATCCTCTTTTCAAAGAAACTCATCTATAAATAAGAGTGCTCTCTTTTCATTTTGGGGCAGTAGATGCGTCTCTAGAAATAGAGAAGTAGTTTATCTTTTTGAGAGTTAGTCATGGAATTCTTTTGTAATGGGATTGATGTTTTTGAATAAATTTGGATTTCTCCATAATAAATTTGTTATTTTGAGTTAATAATTTAGATTTCATGTAAGCTCACATCTATTTTTCATTTGTCATTTGTCATTTTTCACATATGTTCTGTTATAGATAATTCTTCCTTTGTTAAATTCATGTTTTCTCATGCTTAGGTTTCATTTATGCAATTTCATGTTTTCCTAAATTAATTTCAATTTCATGGTTTTGTAATTAGATTCCATTTCAGTTGTATGTGTTTTCTTTTCGAATGTTAGATTAAGTTAGTGCTACTCTGACCCTACATATAATTTTCCTGTACCTCAGAAGTTTATGATCTCCTTGGGTTGACAATTTAAATCATTGGATATGTTTTTAATCGATTAATATTTTTCAACAACACTATTTCTCCCCTCGCCCTGCTTGAATCGATGCTTCATTTATTCCTCTTCTTCTTGTTTCATCAGATTCGGTTGTGGTTGCAGACGATACCTCCTATTGCGAATCTTCTTCCTCTTCTGAATCCTTAGACATCTCTTGGTTCAGAGAGACATCTATCGGTGGCCCCTCTCCTGGGTCCGACAAGTCCTCCTCACTTACTGGCACTTTACACTCTGCTGACCATTCTTCTATAATGGCATCCAACTCTTCGTTGGTCAGCTTAAATTTTTTCATCAACCACTACTTCTCCAGATATTTTCGCACCTGAATGTATATGGCATGCGACACCATTTCCAATAGCGCAATCTTCTGGTACTTGTTCACAACTTCATCTATGAGTCACAACATCTTTACTGTTGCATCCTACAGTGCATCCAAGTACAGATAAAATTGAATGTTATTGTCAGTTTTCCTTTACTTTTTGTTGAGAGACCATAGGTTCTTATATTGTTCTCCTATGTAGATGTTGACAATGTCAACCTCCATTCCCTAATAATTTGTTGGTTCCATCCAACAAACAAATGCAATGAGTATCAACAACCAAGAGTAAGTGAATGGCTTCCCCACCTCTTGCGCCAATATGGTGTCCTCCATTAGTTTGTTCAACAAAAATAGGGACTAATTCATCTGTACACCTGCCTCCCACTTCTCAACACATGAAATAACCCTCGACGTGCATGGATTCAGCTTATTCTTTTGCACTACCTTTGCTTCCAACAAATTTTCTCAAATTTTGACGTCCTTGTCGTTGATAGTACGAATGACATATGCCTGTTTGTCCTTTACCATGCCATACTTCTTCTTCAGTCTTCCAGAAAAATTCTTGTCATTATCCTTCCCTTTGAAGTATTGGGACGGGTCGACCCTTTCCTTAGGTAAGTCGATGATTTGGGATATCAAATCGACCATAATAGGTACCTTTGTCTCCAACCACAAATATCGGCTATGGAAGCATGGTAACAAATACTTTACACATGCATTGATCTTTAGGGATCACCCAAAGTGCGGCATGTAGTTAATCAACAACAACTTAGACCATTGTAGTCCCAATTCCCATTGTGCCAATTCTCTGGTGATTAGGCCCTTGTTGTCATGTGTTCTCTACTCATATGTGACCTTTGAGTATTATGGGTATGCCAGAAGTCATGGTTGCTATATTGTAGCTTTTGAAACCTTAGTATGATATCCATCGTCACATGGACTCCCTTAGGTGTCGTAGACATCTTGATAGTGTACTTTTGGTTCTTTCTCATGCGGACCATTGGTGCCCCTGAATTCCTCGGTGGTACGTACCCTGGGATATCATCTATCATCGACCCTTTCTGCATCATTGATTCCTCCATTGTCATGGTTGATGGGCTAGCTTCTGCTTCTGCTACACCTACCCTTGTCGATCTTCGAGTTGTCTTAGTCCTTTGGTATGGAGTAATTGGGTGATTCACACTCCTTTATTCTTGATCGGGTGCACAACTGCAGTCCCAACTTCTAGTTGTTCTTATTCCATCATTGCTCTTACTCTTAGTGATCCCTGTGTACTGGTGCTTGAAATTAATTGTTCCATGGTTTCTACACTCCTTTGCTTCTACCTTACTCTTCACTTCGCTCTTATGATACTTCTCTTATTTGGTTCGTCTTCTCCGCTAGCACAATGGATCAAACCGTACCCCTTGGTTTATTTCTATAGCCTCCAATCCTTCCATGTGAACGATTTGGAGCATCATTTCCAAATACCTCAGAGAATTACCAAATCCTATGTTGATCCTACAAATCTAACAACCACATTTGTCAATAAATGCACATATTTTCACTTGCTTTGTCTCCCATATGGTGTAATTGTTGCATTTATTTTTGGATTTCACCATTACGCACTTCGCCCCATATCTCCAAGCTTCAAACTATGCTATGATTCCTCTTTTCTTATTCCTTTGTCATCAATTGACACACTTCCCTTTCAAAAATTTCCAAAAAAAATTTCACATCGGTCATTATTGATGCCATGCCTAGCTATCTCGAAAGGGCTTTAGCCGACTTTTGTTCACCAATTTTGGTAACAATACTTCATCTAACTGTTTCAATTTTACCACACCTCCATCGGTAATGAAATGAATGACATAGGAACCTAACCAATGCATCTACAGCTTACATGGGTGCTTTGCGAACTTGTTGTCATAGAGGAGAACCATATCTCCACAATGGAAGTGCTTCACCTTAACATGGAGATCGTGCCATTCCTATAGTTTATCCTTTTCTACTTGCTAGTGAAATCTGATGATGAACCGGTCCTCTTCGATATGAAACAACTGTGCCAATATTTCCTCAACCGTTGCTTCATATGTCACATTGGTTGTTGTTGTTATGAGTAGACTAGGAACGATATATTCCATAAGCATTACCACTTCTTGACCATAATCTAACTTGAATGGTGTTTGTCCCGTCAATATTTTACATTTAATCCTAAATTCCCATAATATCGTTGGGATTTTTGGATCCCAATCGTCACGATTTGTGTTGCATACCTTGATCAGTGCATTTTACAATATCATGTTGAACGCCTCGATCGTTCCATTTGCTTGTGGGTGATATGGAGTACTTTTCTTGTGTTGAATATGAAATTCCTCAATCATCGCTCTAATCATTTTATTAACAAAGTTATCCCCTTAGTCACTCATGAGTATCTTTGTACATCCAAATCTAGTGACCATGTTGTCAAATAAGAACTGTGTTGTTGTCACAGTTGTACAATCCTTCACTGGTGTTGCCTCAGCCCATCTTGTCAAGTAGTCTATCGTAGTAATGATATATTGCGCACCCATTATTTTCCTTGTCATATTGATGGGTCCTACGAAGTCCACTGACCATTTATAAAATGGTTGTAGTTTTATCTGAGGTACTGACAACATCTCGTCTCTCCGTGATGGTTTTCCCGTTCTTTGACATACGTCGCAGATTTTTGCGTAGTCTACGGCATCGTCATGCATTATCGGCCACCATAAGCCATCTCGAAGTATCTTCCTAACAGATGTGTGACCTCCATAATGTCCTCCTACAATCTCATCATGTGCCTCTACCAATACTCGTTCCTACTCACGCAAAAGAACATATCAATGCATAATTTCATTCAACCCCATTTTGTATAGCTATCCTACGATCAGTTGGAAGTCGGCAGGTCTGACAACTAGTTTCTTCTTCTGACTCATCCTGAACTCCTCTGGGCCTTTTTTGATTTCTGAAAATTGGACGATCTGTTCGTAGTGGTCATCCACCATTCTGAGATTAAAAAACTGCGTACCAGACAATATTTCCTCAATGTTGCTTAGGTCTTCTCCTGACTCTATCCTTGATAGATGATCAGGTCCTATGTTCAACTACCCTGGTTTCACAATGATCTCAAAATCAAACTCTTGGAATATTAGCAACCATCAACAAATATTCCCCCCTAACACAAGCTTGTTGACCAGGTACTTCAATGATGTGATCCGTAAACATTTTGAAGTGTCCTCCTAACAGGTAGTGTCAGAATTTTTGTAATGCATACACCATCGCCAATCCTTCTCTTTATGTCGTCATGTAGTTTCTTTCTATCGTAGACAACTTTTGACTCACAAATGCAATCGGGTGGTCGATTTATCCTTCCCCTGGTTGAGCCAAGATTACCCCTAATGCGACTGATGAAGCATCGACATGAACATGGAACTCCTTCATCCAATTCACAAAAACTAATAATTGTGTCGTGGCCATCTTTTTCTTTAGAGTATCGAGGCTTCTCTAGCACTCGTCCTTCTACTCGAACTTCGCATATTTCTTCAATAATTTCTCCATTGGAGCAGTGATCTCTATGTATCCTCTTATGAACTTCCTGTAATACCCTATGCAACCCAATGTCACCCTTAGTTGTTTTACTGGCATAGGTTCTAGTAAGTCGACATTTACCACAATCTTGGAAGGATCAACTAGCATGTCGTCCTTACATACAATGTGTCCCAACAGAATTCCAAATCGAGTGCAAAATATATAATTCCTTAAATTTAACAAAATCTAATGTTTTCAACACCTCTCTAGCATCAATCGAAGATTCACAGTGTGATATTTTACCAAGCCATAGACGTCCCAATCATCCATGTAGACTTCTACAAATTTATGAATGAAGTCCTTGAACGCAGGGACAACTATCATTGAAAAAATTGTAGTTGCATTCTTGAGACCAAACAACATCACTTTGTACTAAAAACATCCCCATTCTGTTATGAAAGTGGTTTTGTGTCTATCCTCCTTCGCAATCCTTATTTGGTGATAGCCCAAAAATCCTCCTGTAAATGAATAGATTTCATGTCCTCCTACTCCTTCCAATACTTCATCAGTAAATGGTGTCGGGAATGGATCATGAAGAATTGCATCATTCAGCGTCCTTAGATAGACACGGCTCCGGGTTTCGTCTGTCTTTTTGTCTTGCACAACCATCGAACTGATCCATTTAGATTCTTCGATAGGTTTGATAATGTCAACATCCATCATTTGTTCTAATTCTTCCTTGGTGCGCTCTTTGTATATTGGATTCAATTGGTATGGTCACTGCTTGATAGGTTTCGCGTTAGGTTTAAGGGGAATCTTCATTTCACCCAACTCGCCTAAAATACCTTTCATCTCAAAAAAATTGGTCGTGCATAAGTCCTAAAACTCATGTAGCAGATCTATGACTTTCCCCATCGTTAAATCATCCCAATAATATCCAATACTAGCAAACTTTGGGTCTTCTATTGTCCCAATATTAAGCTTCTTCAGTTTCAACGGTTACTTGAATTTGGCACCTGGCACTTCTGGTGCTAGAATGTCACGACTTCCTTCATATTCTAGAATATCGACAGCTCTCGGATATTATTTGTCATCAGGTTCTCATGATACATTGTAACATGTCATCATCATTTGCGGTGTTATCATACATTGTTGTTTTGTCGCTAACTTAGTCGTAGTTATCTTCAACACTTTATCGCAGATGTCCTGTAGTGAGCTATGTATGATCAGATTGTCATTCACAAAACTAAAAGTATGACTGAATCTCATAGTCAGTTCTTCCCACATTGTAGTTTCCCTTCGCATCCCGTCGGAAACATACCATCTTCATGGTATTTCATCTAACGTATGGACAAACGCATGTACCCACTCTTCCTTTGGCCCCAGTACCCATGTGGTTTGGCATGCGACCAAATGATCATTGGGATCGTTCCTTCCATCATATCTATTCCCTTGGTAGTGTGTGTCTTCTCTAAATTTAAATTTCATCATTTGTTGACATACGTTCCAATATCCCATCGAGGCCTTATGCGTAGCCCAGCATCTTTCTTGAGTAGCCTTCAGTGTTTCTTCCAGCGCCAACAAGTGTTGAGGTTTTGATCCTCTATCTTTGAATTCACTAATATAAAGTGCCAAGTTAGGTAGTCCTTAATATGTTGGAAAGTCAAAGACTTTTGTTGGTACCCATCGTAGTGAATGAGTGACTCGTGTAAATTTCCTTATTAATACTTCATGTAACTAGTTATGTCAGTTCTCTAGAGCATCGTCAGAGTCTGATGATACGGAGCTAGTGCTTTGAAAACCTAGCTCTCCATCCCCATTGGGATTGATATAGTCCTCAAAAATATTGTAGGAATTATCCCATCCTCCCAAAACTTCATCTTTTATTGGTTCGACATATCTTTGTCCTTCCTATGGATCCAATGGGGCAATGATTGGTATATCATGATTTTCAAAGGTCATTACCCTTTTCTTGAAATTGATAACCACCAAGTTTTCATTCACTTAACCAATTCCCAACAATGTAGGGTATGAGCTTATCTCATCAATAATCCCAATAAAATCAAAGTCTGCATATGTCTTCAGTCCTTCCACTTAGACAAGTAGATGAGGTACTCGACCAATTAGAGACACCTTGGCTTGATTTGTTAGTTGTAGTAGTACAGGGGACCAAACCAACAATAGTTTCCCCATCATTTACCATGTTTTATTTGTTAGGATATTTACATCTGATCCTATATCAAAGATGATTGAATCCACACTGATAGTCACATATCTAGACATTCATCCTCATTTCCCTTCCTATTTTCTTCTTGTGCATTGAATTTACTAGGTTGTCTTGTCTCCCTTCCTCCTGTTGATATAAAAATATTGTTATTTTGGCTAATGCATCTGTATCTTTTGCTAGCGTCAGAAAACTCTCTAGAAAACTTTTCAAGGTACTAACATTTCTTGATGATCCTGACAACTTTGTTGAATCGAATGCTGGTGGCATTTCATAGATAGGTAACTTACATGTGTTCCTGTTCAGTATGGTTCTAGCATCAAAGAATGTTTATTTCTCAGTGTTTACATCGAATTGCACCTTCTTCCGAGTCGTCAGTTATATATTTATCAGTGGTCCATCAAATCCTATTGTGCCTCCTCCTCAGGTTACTACTCCGACATTCACCGGTTGAGTTCTTGGTTTCGCTGAAATCTTCCATACGTTCAGTTCTGGACCTTGGTTCTGAGTTTTGTTCTGGTTTTGTTGTGGTTGTAGTGCATTCTTTGCTTTCCACTTCACGATCAATTGTGGGCATTCCTTGATAGTATGTTCTATGGTGCTACAATATGTACACTGATATTGTATATTCGGAGAGTCCCTTTGATAATGTCCCAATACTCCGCAATTATAGAATGTTATTGGTCCCCAACCTTGTCCCATAGCTCATCCACAGCCAAAGCCTCCATTACGTCCTTCGCAGAATCCTCCTCGGAATCCTCCTTACTGCTGGTATGGTTGTTGGTTATATTGTGGTTGGTTGAAATTCTACTGTTGATTAGGTTGTGGTTGAGTCTACCGCGGTTGCAGTTGGTTATACTACGGTTGCATTTGGTTATATACTGTGATTGAGTATATTGTTGTTGTGGCTAGTTATACTGCGGTTGAGTATACTACGATTGTGGCTAGTTATACTACGGCTGCGGTTTTTCTGTTGGTCGTTGCTCCTCTCCCTTCATAAAATATGTATCCATGGTTTTTCTTGGAGAAAATAATATTCCTTGTAGTCCTTTTCTTCATGTCCAACCAATCGACAAAAAATGCAGAAAAGGTTCATCGGTTTCAACACAACCTTCTAAAGGTAAATGCATTCCTTGGATTAATGTCCTATAGTATGACAAATCCAACACCATGGAAATCCTCCTTGATTCAATGGATTCGAGCCTCCAACGTGCAAATATTCATGGAAGTTTGAGCATTGATCCTTATGATGTCCCTTTTTCTGGCATCGACTGCACCATACTTCTTTGTGGACTTCCTTTCCCTTATATTAAAGAGGAGTTCTACGTTTGTAAAGGGTTTGATCTCTCAACGTTTCGAACCTTAATGCAAGTCAATCCTCAGGGGAACTAAAATCTCACGAATCTCCTTTAACTTCTTAATATCTTGAAACTAAATAGTGAGGTTCACCAATTGTGATTGGATCTAGCTCATGCTAATCCCTCTTTCTCCAATTGGTGAAGCTTCCAGTTTCATCACGATTTCTAGAGCTTCTACCTAATATGTGATCTTCGGTTGCATCAGTGGGATATAGATGTGTGGTACCAAAGATGTAATAAACCATTCCTTATGTTTCACATCGCTCATTCCAAAGGTGACCTTAGCCATCAGATTTTTGAATCGCTAATCAAAATCCCACACTAACTCGTTAGGGTACTACTTTATTTCCTTCAACTCGGTGATGACTGTGATTCGAATTTTAGATTCTTAAATTCCTCGATCAATTAAATCCTAATTTATTCTAGGGTATTATAGGTATTCCCTGTTGGTACTTGCACAAATTTCATGTACCAATCCAACGGTCAGCGTCAAAAGGTCGTCACTAGTTGTCATATCTTGATATCTTCATCTTGCACTTGTTTTAATGTCTATACTGCTTCACATAAGAACCAATATTGTTTAGGATATTTAGTCCCATATACCTAGAACATGGGCAGTTTCACATGATCACCTTCCATTCTGGGTCTTCTCCCAGTGTTCGTTGATCCTCTACTATTACTAATGTGTTGACACACAGGACAACCATGTGAATAACTCACGTTTATTCCTCCTAAGTTTGGCGCAATGCGTGGATTCATAGGTATGTTTCTGCTTTAGGGCGTTCCTTCCTCAAACTCGGGCATATCCTGGTCATTTACTTATTCATTGTAGGGCCTCTTAGTCCCTTGTGGTCCCTTCTCACAGTTTCTGTTTCGGTCACACCACGATTCTCCTTGGTCCTCCTCCTCTTTTCTTGTTGGAACCTCACCCCACTTTGCATTAGACCACACTCTTCTACAGCTTCCCTCACAGTATTGTCATAACTTCCATCCATCTACCCCGTATCATTTCATCCAAACCCTCACCTTCGCAGTACCCACAACCTTCACACACCCTAGATTTACTCGTCAGAATTCATTTTTTAGTATTAATTTATTGCAGATAAGCATCTTAATCCACAGTTATAATGACAATATAAATCTCCCCCTTGGTCCCTTAAAGAATTATCTTTCTACGTTGTTGTAGGATTTGAATGTGTCAACATCGAATTCTGTAATGTACCCTTCAAAAATGTTGTCTATCCACACATTGACAACCCTTGAAGCTTTATTGTTCACCCTTCACAACTATTGAATTAATTCTGGGGTCCACCGATCAGGTTCACCTCCTTGGAAACGTCTCTTATGGAAATTAAGTTGTGTTGACCACTCATACAATATTATCAGAAACTCGGTGAAGAATATCTCATAAATATAAGAATAGATATATATTCCCAACAAATATTTTGTCGTCAATATGGGGTTTTTATTTTCTTCTTTCGCAAAATCTCGGGCCTTCTGATCGAACCAGTAATGGATATCTGGTTTCTTCAGATGCCACAACATGTCCTCTTCTTCTTCACACTATGGTCCCATCAACTGAACCATTTTTTAACACTATATTTTCAACAGGGGTTCAATCTATAGGACTGTCAACACCCACCAACGTAAACTCCCTCAACATTGGTCCAGAAAGGTTTTACCCTATCCAAAAACACCTACAAAGTAAGTGTAGTCTCACCTGAGATGTCTAATGGAGGGTTGCAGGAACCAAGTTTCCGCAAAGGGAAGAGGATGTCACATGCTCGCCCCTTAGCCCGACGGAGAGGACGCGACTGACAATAACTAACCCAAGCAATCTATCCCCATGAACATCATAATAAAATGCATTGAAATAAAAACATTGATAGATGTATAACATGCGATTATATAGCGGAATCATTCACATTCAACCAATACATGTTCATACTAAATCATTAAGCAATAAATACCATTGCAGATATAGAATAGACAAGAGATACTTATCTTATAAGAAGCTTGTCCCGCAACCAGCTATGTCGCTGCAACGTTCCACCCAACCATAGGCCAGTGTGCACATCAATCTGTTAGCAACACTGCCACCCCTGAGATGGGCATGATTCCCATAAGGAATAAGGGAACACTAGCAGGCTCACACATAGCCAAGTTTTATCAGAACTTCAACCAATCCAACACAGTTGGGTTTATCAGGATATACCGGAGCTGGAAAGGCTAACTGCTAAGCTAGTGAGCTCAATCCAAGAGCTATGGACACCTGCACCAGAAATAGCCTGACTTCTAAGACATCCACACACACCCAACACAAATAATCATCCCCGTCTCTGCTATACAGTCCCTCGGGCCATGCCTTCCCTTCCAGTTCTATTCAGGGGGTGCAGAGAAGAAATTCATCCCTCTAGCTCTGTCTGTGAGGCTCCTGCACACACTAGGTTTTTCAAGTAAGATCAGACCCCATATCCACTCCAAAATAGTCCAAAGACCAACAACGGTATACACACCGCAAATAAAATCTCTAGGATTTGAAAGGAGGACACCACAGAGGCCGAATTGGGTAGGGAAATGGAATTACATAGCTTAGATTGTGACAGTCGACTTCTAGAGTCATTTATGGCCCTAACGTGGCCAAAATGACTCATAGTACCCAAAATTCATGGAGAAAACAACAAAAATTTCCCCACCTGTGTAGAATGATGATATTGACCCCCAACGTGAAGGAAAATCACACACCAAACCAAATCGTGAAGGGAAAAATAGAATGTGACTGCCTAAGGCCAAGATTTCTCCTGCATGAGGAAGACAAATAGCTGCGTGAGAGTAGAATGAGGTTCTCCCTGTCCATGTGAGGAACTGAATGCGATGTGCCTCTATGGGAATGTGTGTGGTCAAAGGACTGATAGTCCTGCCAATCACTAATGGTTTCCCATGCATACGTCCCTCAAGGCAATAATTGCGCCAACCAATCTCATGGGGAATTAATTCGGTTGGTGAATAAGACAAGGGAAGTGGTTGACCACTCTATTGGGTTCTTTTACTGACATTTGGATTTTCCCCATTGGCCCCAAGGGTTGAACATCCCCCCCCCTTATCCCTAGGATTCATGCCCCCATCTCATTATTGTTGCATTGACATAGCTGGTTGTGGGTTTTTAATTAATTGCATATTTACATGATGATTTAAAAATCATAACGTGCATGGCTAGCAAAAAATATCATCGACACCGATTTAATAGCCAAAACATAAAACGATAATCCATGGTGGGGATTTTTTCCTTTAGCTCCACACCACGATTAATTACAATATATACATCATATACATTTAATGCAAATGTGGTCAAAACTGGGGTGTTACAGAGGACTTTTGCACTACTTGTTAATCTATCGCAACATCTAGAGATCAATGGTTTCAATTAAACTATTATCCATATCATTACATTCATACTTGCTCGGATTCAAATCGGCAAAGACATGATATCATAATTCACATTCACATTCAGAGCAACAAAAACATCGTCATATAGAAAACCAATAAACCGTACAAGACTTTTCATCATTCATATTTAACCACAAAAACGCAGAGATCACAAAATTATAGACTTCGCATGATTCACCATTAAGCACATCTCACAGAAATACATACAAGAAACATAATTATGTCGCCAACAGAGTCTTCATTCCATTAATCCAAGAAATACATCGCAAAAAGACAGAACTTCCTTGGTCAATTAGAATCAGACCAGAAAATACATTTGTTCCTCCAAACTAGATTTGATCTCTTCTAATGAGAATGTTCCTCAAGATCGTAATGATAATACTACTAAATATACTTATAGACTTATTAAGTCGTTACAAAATGGTCCACTTGACTAATATCGTAACTAATTTGACCAAAATTTCCTAACTTGTTGGTTCCTCCTTTCACCGCAATTGATTCTTCTTTATGTCGACATCCCTTTTGCCGATGGCAGAAGCATGCTTTGTGCCTCCTAACCCCTTTCCAACAATAGGGGTTCGGTGAACATTCTAAGGGACTGTATTGATCCAACCTCCCCCAAAGTCTACATGAGTACTTCATTTGATCAATAATGGCGTGCTTATGAATGTGAACCAAGGGTTGAAAACAAACTAAAAAATCCTAATGCAACCAAGTGTGCAGAAGGAGAGCTCTAAAAAAATGGGGCACTAATGCCAAATACAGGCTCAAAAAATCGGCCACGTTTGTGTACTGCAACCATTGAGCAGCAAAAACATTTAGTCAGAAAACCAACAGGAATCCCTCCTAAAAATAAAATTAACTCACTAACTTATGAGGTATAGGAGCATACAAAAACCTAACTAATAGTTGGAATCCCACATAAATTGTACCCCCTAAAGAGTGATGCAATCCACATTCAAAAAATACAGTTGTGAAGACCAAAATGGATAAGGGAAGTCTAGACGTCACCAGCTACTTCGTTCAAGTGACATTTGGAAATATAAATCCATCGCTTCAATCCTTTGGTTGTTGCACAACTTGTACGGTCACCAGTATGTGTAATTTGGACCATGTGTAGGTGTCCTTTGGTACTAAGGGAAGAGCGGTATTCCACCAAGCCTTTCGGAAATAGTCTTGCGACTTTCCCTCCTAGTAGAGGCCCTTCTGACAAATCGGTATCAACCATGCCTAAATGTACCAGGGTGTTTTCGTACCCTATAAGTCAATAATTATGTTTCAAATTTGAATGGAAAAGGGGAGTTGTTTGGATGCATATCCCCAGTTCTGTAACTAACTACAATGTTATTTCAATTCCTCAAATGAGGTTATTATTTGTTTTGATAGTGTCAAGACACTTTGCATGATCCTTTCCCTTGAGATAAAGTTACACTTTCTCAAAAAATTGTCGATCCTTTTTTCTGAGCTTGCTCTTCTTCATATACACGTTTTACTCTTGGAATCAATGAACTAACCACTTCCCCTTTTAATAAAAATTTTGTTTCTATAAATATAAATGGATATATATATTCTATGCATGTTTATACATGAATTTTCAACTCAGTGTATGACTTTAGACAGTGGTAGTGAACTACATGTGACTATCTCTGGTGAACCTTCTCAGACAAGGATGCCCCTTGCACTACTAAGGATAATATTGATTACCTGTAAATACCTTTCCATGCCTTTCCCATAGGATAGTGGTGGCTTATCATCCTTCTGACTGCCATATCTATTTAAGTATACTACGCATAAGGACGTGGTATATTCTTAAATATTACCTTAATGTGAGAAAGTAATTCAAAATCAACAAATAACTTATCCACCAATATTTTCCCTTTCAGTGATCCCTCCATTTTTTCCAATTTTGTATAATTATTCTTGCATTGAGTTATCATGCTATAATATTATTCCTTAGGGTATAAATCCCCATTTCCATCCAACATGGAGGGAACCCCTTGATCAATTACATCTACAAAAATTAATTTATAAAGGATTCCACCTCTCTCAAAATTTTATGGGACTTTGACTTGGCCTTTTGGACTAAGTTTATTTTGGTAATCATTTTATTTGTCTCAGTTATTGTGTTTTTTATGTCCACCACACCCAACACTTCTCATTCTTCTTTGTTTTTTTATTCAAAATACATATCACATTATTTTTTATTTTTTACTTGTTTTCTAGTTCATTCTAGGCCCTTTTGATGTCTTGCATATAAGTGATGGATAAAAGGTAATCATATTGAACAACAACAAAATAATTCTACTGCTTTGTCATCTCTATTTTCATATGATCCCATAATAAGTGTTTTGCACATTTTAATGTTTCTTATCAACCATCCTTTTTGCAGATTGATCTACTTCTTTATGTAATTTGGCCTTGGATTCCTATAACTCCACATTGATATCCTCCATGTTCCTGAATGTATCCTGCAAAATAAGAATTTCTTCATCCTTTTTCTAAATAGTATTTCTTAAAGCTCCCATCTCTACCTCCTTGAGATTTAAATATTCCAATACCTTATCTAAGTTATATGAATGGTGCACTTGACCAAATGGTTATATGTTGGTCTTGGATGCTGACAACTTAGTGTTTTTCATTAATAACTTATTATTATCATGTTGGGATTGCTCCAAATTGTCCCTGTACTCCTGCATTTGTCTGCAAATTTTCTCTTTTTCTTCTTGTACTACTATCAACTTAGGTGTTTGTACATGTTAAGTATCAGGGAACCTAAACTTATTCTTAAACACTTAAATATCTATGTCTTTTTCCTTAATAATATTTTGGATATGTGTTGGGTTATTTGGATCCACACCTAATTCAACCACCTTTTGCTTAATCTCACTTATTTTCAACTATTTAGATTTATTTTCCACCTTTTCCCATTTTAATTATTTTTAAATATTTTTAACGAGGGTCTTAAGCTTGTTTGCACTAACATTGGATTGCAACACTTCCTTAAAAATCATCTCTCAAGTCAATCAACCATTCAATTTTATTAGTTGCATGTAGTAAATCCAGATTTACCTTGACTTCAGTGGCTTTGTGATCTTCTACTGATTTTACCTTATGTGCTTTTGGTTCTAGTATAACCATTTTTAAGGTTCCTATTTTTTACATCTAAACTAGGCAATAAATTGGCTTTCTCCTCCCCTATGTTTCAACTATGAGGATATAAATCCCTTTTTACTTGTACATTCTTATTTTTTATTTGTAAGTAATGACAGAACAAGGTATCCTTGGATTGGGAGGTCCCTTATTTAGAAGAGGTTGATTTTACTTCAACTTAAGGTAGAAATAATGAAGGAAAATGCTCAATAGTAAAAATAGCCTCACTTGATGTGGCTTCCTGACATTTATGCTAAAATATGCCGCCTTATAAATCATTTTTTCTCTTCTTACTATTGGGTTGATCCTCTATTTGTTCATCCGCATCCATATTCAAGTGAACCTCTACTCCTATTCTTCTAACTGCTATTTCATTTTTTTTAGGATTCTGAATAACTTGTTGTTGCGACACCTGTTAATGTTGTGTAGTATCTCCCTGTAGAACCTATTAGTCCTTGAGATGTTCCTAGGATTCTTTAAGAATCGTTCCAAGGAATCAATAAAATAAAATATGATTTGTATCTTGCATTTTTTATATTTAAGGAACATAAACATGTGGTATCATTTCTTTTTATATTCAAATAATCATAATCAATAATTCAAAAATTATAATAATATCATCAAATCATCAGGCAATGTTTCTTGGGTATCAAACAAGTAGATTTGCTAGTTGGTGGGATGACAAAATTAACAAAAACAAATAAGAAAGATATTGTTATGAATAAATATTGTTTTTTCAAGCAAAAGAATAATGTACTGAGCAAAATAGAATTTAGTTTTTAACACAAAATATAATTGAGTTTAGGCAGTATTACCATATAAGACAACATATTTCATATGATGGATATCATGAATACTTCATAATACATTCATATGCATAAAAACATTTACAACATCATTCATGAACCATAAATAATGGTAGAAGGTTACCTTAAGAGACCTTCATTAATCAACAATGGACTTTACATAGTGGAGAGAAGAAGATGGAGTCATAGAAGGAATATTCACTACAAGGAAAAGGCCATGAAGAAGAGGTTATAGAATATTCTCTTCTCAAAAGAGCTCAAATACATGTCTATAGTGGAGGTCACTAGTGGAAGAAAGTGGTTTAACTTTGTAGCATATTTTTTTTATTTGGTGCATTTCTAACCTAAATTCCCCAATGTGTCTCCAACCCAAACACACTGGGGAGGTAAAAAAACAATGTCGCATGTCAAAAACAACATGGAATTGAAAAAAAATTATGCACAACAACCAGGAATTTTTTTAAACCATATTGATGCATTTAGCTAAACTTACTTCATCGGTGGGTATACCACCAAAGCGCACCAGGACCTCCAAAAAACAATGTCACACACTCAAAAATAACACACCAATTAAAAAAAATATGCGAAAGACACAAAAAATTTGATAAAACCGAAGTAGTGCGTTTTGGAAAAATGAACGCACCAGAGACGCCAAAACAATGTTGCATGGTAAAAAAAACATGTATTTAAAAAAAATTATGTGAAATAGACGAGAATTTCTTGAAGCCATAGTGGTGTGTCCTGGTAAACGTGTCACCCCGATGCATATACAACCCAAACGCATCGAGATCTCCTAAAAACAATGTCATGTCATGAAAGAAATGTACAGTAATTTTATACAACTGCATTGGTGTGTTTTGTTAAACATAATGCACCCCATATGTCTCAAACACAAAAGTATCGGAACCTCCAAAAATAATGGTGCCCCTGAAAAAAAAACATCAATTAAAAGAAAATTATGCAAAATGTGGTTTGTTCATTATTAATAGATGCCCTAGTGCATGTGTAAAAGGAAACCACATAGGATGGGATTTGCTAAAAAAATAAAAAATAAAAAGGAAAATTTAGTTTAAAAATATACATGAGGTGTGATGTAAATACAACACACTGATGCATTTACGTATCGGGCACACCAGAACAGGGTTTTATAAAAATAAAAATAAAATTCTATCAAAATCTACCCCTCCACAATCCGTCTGAATCATATGCACCGGTGCCGTTCATAACCCACCAAGATGCTTGGCCACCGATTTTCATTCTAACTCCTTGTTGACACATTGCTCATTTTTATTAGTCGCTAAATTGAGTTTTAATTTTTCCACACGGTGGGAAAAAATTCAAATTCTCCATACATAGCTAGGATTCCTCCCCAATCCACGGTTCATAAAGTAAATTAATTATTGCTTGATAATTTAAATTTTTCACGGTTTATTTTTTGCAATTAAGACATAATTTTTCCTTTTAAAAAAAATTAAAAACTTGTGCGGTGCATTTGAGTTGTTCGAATCACACCAGAATTCGATGTAAACTGTAATTTGTTGCAAGGTGCACCTCCAGTGGCACAATCCAAATGACCTGAACGCACCATAATACCGATGTGCTACCCTTACATAACGCAATTCCATAACATAAATTATATTTTAAAAACTACAAACTAATAATTGGTGCATTCATTACACATAAGTGCACCAACTTTACGGTGTGCATATTTGTATTGAACACACCAATAAATATTACCAATAAAATTGAAAACCAAACTTTTTGTTGGACGTTAGCGCACCGGTGTTTGGTGCTATGACATCTACTAGGAGCACCATGGTGCTTTTACATCTCGTCGGTGGATATTAAATGACGTTTTTACATAGTATAAACAAATTGCATTACCGATGCTCTACTCTTTTGTAGCTGACAACCATAACAAAAAAATTATTTTAAAAACTATAAAATAATAATTGGTGCATTCATACCCGAATGCAGGCGTCCACATTCCTAGATGATAGCACAGAGTGCCTCGGTCCAAGAGATGGCATTGTGGCACCAGGCATGTCAGGAATTCACTACCTCCCCCCCTCCATTTAACGGCTCCTCATCGTGAGGTGGAAGATGTCTCATCGGGAGAAGGTAGAGTTCTTGAGCAGTTAATGACCTCATACTACGAGGATGGCAGCGTCCCATCCGACTATGGAAATTACACCCTGCAATACCATCTTTAATAACTCGGTTCTCATGGCCTCAAAACTAGAGTGTGTGTCTAGCAGGCTTAAGGCAGGGAAAGGGGATGGGATCCTTCTCATTATCCTGCTCCTGGTTCTTGTTAGTCGTGACCTCTTCCAACTTTCTTCTGGTCCACCCATTCAATTTTACTTGCAGTCGAATCTTCTGTTTTACCATTTTCTGGCCCTAGATCTGGCTAGCGGCATCTACTTTCAGCCTCCTTCATCTATGTTCATTTGTGTGGCAGTTGGCACCTGCATCAGCATATTTATCTCGCCATGTCTCGACAACACGGAACCCCTCGCCATGGTGGCAATGGATGTATTCGTTTCTAGCATGGTATGGATATGATTATGGTGGAAGGGTACCATACTAACATCTCTATGCCGATTAGATCCCTTATCGATGAATGGGAGTCTCTCCTGGTCACTAAGTAGTTGTCCAGGGGCAGAGGGGGTGGCCAAATAAATCATTACTGGATTATAAAAAACATGATGGGTACCTTTATGGAGGAGATGTTGTGTAATTGGAATTATACTCGTATCTCGATGCTCTCTATTAATACCAAGATTATTGAACTGGAAACCCAACTCAATAGGTTGGATGCTACCTCTACTTGGAAGCACCTGGCCATTTGGATTTGCACCTTGAGTAGCACTAAAATGGGGAGAAAAAGTGTCATTAGGGACTTTCAGTGGATAGGAGCTTGGTTCCTACTGCTACAGCGATGATGAACACCCCCTTTCCAGTTCCAACCACCATTATGTCGTTGATCAACAAGAATGGCCGTGAAAATGATGAGCATGTCCGTAAGTATTCTCCACTTCCTGTCAAGCTACCTTAATCGAATTCTTATGAATATTTCCATGGTGGCTGCCCCATACTGGAGGAAGTTCCCCCCTATTCTGTTGCTAATGAGGACTCTAAAGATGGCTCGGCCTCCTACTTGTTCCATTTTTTTTTTTCAAGTTTTTTTGCTTTAATTTGCTTTCTAGGCTCTTTTCTTATGAATCCATGAACAATATCACCGTTGAATTTGAGGCCATAGTTTGGCATCCATTGATTGATGGGTTAGTTTTGTTATGTAAATATAAGACATAATAGAAGTTTTAATTGGTTGGGGTGGTGGTTCCATTATTTCATACCACCCCAAAGACCTCTCTGTGATGTAATCTTTTATTTACATTTTGTTACAGTTGTTTAATGTAATTCCAGACTTAAAAAAAATGGTGCATTCATTACACATAATTGCACCAACGTTACAGTGCACTCACCTATCTCAAACACATTAATGTGCTTACATTTATTATGGATTATAAAATGAAATAAGAAGTATTGCTTGTAAAGAACATAAGCGCATAGGTTATGGTGTATTTATGTGTCATCGAAGCACCGATTAAGACACATCAAAAATTTACTATAACAATAAAAACCATAATTCTACAGTGCATCTCAGTGCACCGAAACTTGGTGCTCAGATGTGCCATAGGCGCACAATTGAAAAACAATTGATAACGCACTTGTGCATGTATATTTTAGCGCACCAACTTGATAATAAAATTATAATTTTATATAAATATGTTAATGGTGTGTTTGGTTAGTATAGAGCATCGTTTGCGGTGCATTATATTTATATAAGTGCACCAACCATGGTGCATTATATTTATATAAGTGCACCACCCAAGCTACATTATATTTATATAAGTGCACCCCACATGGTGCATTATATTTATATAAGCCCACCGTATGTCAATTTTTTGCAGAAAAAAATAAAATAAAAAAATTAATACTTAAAATTCTCATATAATGGTTTTATATTGATTTTGATTAGACTTATAATTCATGTTATATGTGAAACAAAGACATGGGCACCAAAAGGAGAGGTAGAAACAGCAATCTCAAGTTGACCAATACTTCCAGAGAGAGTGGGAGGCTAGGGAGAGGGAAAGAGATTTATACCCTCTTCCTAATACTCCATAGACGCGATACCTATTGAGAGTTGTCAACATCCTAAAGTTCTATGAGGAGGACACATCACTCAATGGGGATACTACATTCCTCACCAAGTTGATCGTACATTGGGATAATCATATGTAGGTGTTCCAAGTTGGTCCCAATCAGTGGTTCCAACCCACTCAGGAGGACATATATTTTATCACAAGGCTCTCTAGAAGAGGTGAGGACTTTCCTCGAGTCCTTGAGGTCCCAGTTGGAGTTGTAGCATCAACTTAGCTAGTATATATTCATAGATATGTTGATCCTGAAATCCTTGAACCTGCTTAGTTTCAAGATAGTGATGGGTAGCTCTCCATTGTTGCTTTTGGGAGAGAGGATGTTGGCGATCATCATGCATATCACCAATGATGGGAAATGAATTAGCTTCTCTCTATTATATTATGTTGATTCTTTATTGTAGGCACCTGGATGCTTTAGGTGGTGTGCTAATTTTTTAAGATGGTTTTTTTATGCTGTTAGTCGATGTCTTGCGTCTATTGGTGGGAAGGAGAAGTTCCCTTTTGATTCAAAGTTGTTTTGTTTATTTTGAGATAATTTTTACCACCAGACCACCTTTTGACCGGAACCCTCCTAGGTTGATGACATATGTGCATATGAACATGTTGGGGAAGATGATGCCCAAGAGGGAGAGGCCTGAATTTCCGTCGAGGATCACCATGGATGTGATCGAGATGCTAAGCATCGAGGACCCTCCTATATTAGACATGGTTCCATATCAATATGTCAACTTGGATTAGAGAGGGTGTCCCAACATATTATTCACTCAAGATGAGCCAACGGGTGATAGAGGTAAATTTAGCATTATGTTTTAATTATTCTAGTTGCATTTTATTCTTTTTATACTTAAGAAAAAGAAAATTATTTTAAATTGTCATATTAAATTCATGTTTAATGAAATTGTTTAATTATTATTGTGTACTATATATTTTACAGATGTTAGTACATTTGATGGCGATGAGCCTCCTACTTTGGTTCACGATGAGGAGGTATGGATCTGGATGCAACTCATCCCAGGGCACCCCATTTAGCCAGACCTAGCCTTCGATGTAGGCCAAATGAGAGGTTCTAAGAAGATATCATAGACAAGCTATATACGATGTTGGAAAATCGAGGGTTTCGTCCTATGTAGGTGAGGTACATTATCAGGGACCATCACCATGCAGATTTGTGGAGCATGCTTCATCATGATATGAAGAGCTTGGTGCAGCACATATTTGGTGCTTGTGATGTTTTAGATGGTATCCATCATAGTATTTTATCGCCAAGAGAGGGAAGAGATCCTCCACTGGCCAGTCCACCTCCTTCTCCACCAGCTACTTCGACTATTGGCATAGCCTCCACATCCACTGTACCTCCTCCTCAGCCTCTACCTTTGACATCTCATCCACCTCCTCCTCCTTATCCTTCGACAACTCATCCACCTCCTCCTTCATTAGCTAGTCCTATGCTCCTACTCAACCTTCCTCATGTTCCTACATCAAAATATCCTCTACTTTTGCTCGACCAAGCCTTTGATCCCACTCATCGTCCCGACCATCCACCAATTCCTACTTCACTCGTTTCTATTTTAGAGATGCTCAAAGAGGGTCGTACACTTCATCTTAATGGACCTATCCCTCCTACTCTTATATCTATTTTTTCTCTCTGGTATAGGTATTGATGCCTCTAGCTATGCTGGCAAAGGTGTTGATATGCGGCCTCTGGCTCTATTGGTGGAGGTGATGATGCATCTAGCAATAGTAGGAGAGGTATCGATGATGCCTCTATGGGTGGAGGTGGAGAGGATATGTCACAGAAGCAATTACACTGGATATATATTATATTTGACATATTGTATCATTACTTTGATGTTATATATATATTCATATCTATATATATATACTGGATTTTTCGTGTTAATGTTGATTTCAATGTTTGTGTTGGTGTTGATGTTTATGCTGATGTTTATTTATTTATTTGGTGAAAATTATGATCACGGAAATTTAATTATGTTTACGTGTATTATGAGTTATGTGTATTAGATGATGTTTAAATATGTTAATTGTATGTGTTACCTTAATATGTGATGTAATGTTTATGATGGTACATTTATGTAATAAAATATTTTATTATTATTATTTTATTTATGTAATATTATTATGTTTATGGAATAATTTTTTTTATATTTGGTGTCCATATTGTTCTTATATGATTTCTATGGATATTATAATTTATTGTAATTTTCTTAATAATGTAGTAATATTTGTCATAATATTATACTTATATAATAATATATTTAGTTTTTTGCAACTATATGTTGAGCATTACGAAATAATATATAATGATTTTTTATAAGGAAATTAACTCTTCATCGTATAATGTTGTGTATAAATTAATTATATATTCAAATGATAAACATAAATAAATATTGTTTAATTTATAAGTCGAATTTCCAAACATCATAACAAAAGGTCAAGTATTACTATGTAATATTAGTATAATATATGAATATGAACATCACAAAAAAATGTAAATATGAACATCAATACGACCTATCAATGTATCATTCAACATTTTAATTTTTTTTTGACAATAACTCACTTTACAATTACATGTATAAAGCTCTAATAGGAATAAAGACAAATACTTAGTTAAAAGAACACTGATTTTCTCTCAATGGTAAACCCAAAAGTTGCATTCTCCAAACTTATTATTATTAATCATGATTCTCTTCATTATATAATATAACATTTTTCCACATTTTATACCCTCTAAAAATGAGCTTGAAAGCTAGCTAGTTTTCAAATAATTGTAATTAATTATTGATATTTTATTTCTTTCTTAATGTTATTATTTTTAAAGGATTGTTTATTACTTTGCTAATATTATTATTTTCTAATTTTATTTAATAACATTATAATATTTTTGTATTGAATAATAATTTCAAAACTATGCAAGATTTAAGATATCAACTATTCATGTAAATTTGAGTTTGTCAATGAATATATATAATTTCTAAAATAGTATAGATTCATATTAGTTATGTAAATTATATTAACATAGGATTATGTTATTATAAATTTACATTAATTAATAAAATATGAATCAATTATTATATATTGATACATATATGAAATATATTTAGTGAAATATACAACCATGGATTTAATTTAAAAATCAAAACTACATACCTATTTACAAACCATAAAATAAGGTGAATAAATATTAAGCATGTGTATTTGTTAATAACTTCATATAAATCCTTATTGTCTCATCCAATTCTAAGATGGAGTTTAACCTCCTAGATATATAGAGATGCATAAATCCAATCCACCTTAATTAATATAACATATTTAATGCATTTATTACAAAGGGAAAAGAAGAATTTCTCTTAAATCCACTTTGTTCTCCTATAGAAGATTCCATACATACACCTTCATCCTTGAATCCGTTGTTTCTCTCCTATTTTCATTCAAAACAAAATGCAAACATTATAGCAAAAGTGTCATAAAATAATGCAATTATAATTCTTAACATTATAAATTATATAATAAAAAAACATCATGAAATAAAAACATTCAAATATTGATGGAGAAATTAGAGAGAACCTTAGATTTTCTTGTAAATTTCATGTTATCAAGGCCATAAATTAAGTCATTGTAGAGAACATTAACTTTTCTTGTAAATTTCATCGTTATCAAAGCCATAAATTAACTGAACTAAATTGAATCATATAATAAAAAAACATTACATTAATCTAACAGAAATGTCACAAATTAATGCAATTATAATTCTTAACATTATTTATAGCAAAAACATCATAAAATACAAGCATTACAATATCAATATAGAAATTAGGGAACACCTTGAAGTTCAAAAGAATATGTTGGCCTTTACATTCACAAAAACAAAATTGAATCATGTAGGTTTTTTCATGGTGTATTTATATGTATACACAAGACAATACGAGTAATTTGGACACTAACATATAATCATTCCATAGAATCAAAAATTACTTCATAGAAAAACAATATTTTGCATCATATTGGTTATTAGACAACTGAAATTGTTTAAACACTACATCTAGTATGCAACTTTCCTTTTCCACCATCATAACATGAAAAACAAACAAAATAATTAGGCAATCAAAGATAAAAGTAACAAAATTATATCTCAATATTTAAATGATGAAATAAATCATGTAGATATCACTCTTTATTTCCATCACCCTCATTATCTTCCTCAGTTGGCATGCTAACATTGTTGTTCTCAAAAAAATGTTTAGATCTAGGATCATGTCTTAATATGAACCACCCATCTCTATCCAATACATCTAGGTAAAATAACACTTGGTTGCAGTGTTTTGGAAAAATATAAGGCTCCTTAGTTTCATATCACATCTTTCTAGAGTTGATACATATATACCCACTAGCACGATATTCCTTTACATTATTCTTGTTGAATGTGTCCCACCACCTGCACCTAAAAATAACACATTGGAGATGAGAATTCAGCTTGAATGATCTCTTGTATATTTCTGACATAACCCAACATCCCTCCTATCAAGTTTCAATCATAATGGCTAGCACGAATAGATTGGTCGAACTCGATTTCCACTCCACAGTCTTGTGTAACACGCCCATCATCAGCATCCTTGATGTGAAAATTATGTCCATAATCCCACATAAATGGGAATGAATGCACCTATAAGAAAAGTTAGCAAATGATGGTGTCATATGTCTAATAACCAAAACATTAATATATTAAATATAGATATTACAATTCAAAGTTGCGATATAAATTTAGAAATGTACATAAATATTTTATTATCGAGTTGTTGCACCTGATCCCATGTTTAGTGCATACTCCTCTTCAAGCAGGTAATGACCGGATGCACCATATTTCTCTCTAACTTGGTCCGCAACCCAACTGTTGGGACAGATCATTGACATATTTTCTTTTAAATGATCTGGAAAAGTAATGCTTCTATCGTGCAACCAGTTGAATTATTTTCTATCAATGTATCATTTCCTCCTCTTCTCTTCATACAATGTGACCCATGACTGTGTTGTCTCTGTGTTGTAAAGAATGAATTAAGCAATTGCATCAATGTCTAAATTTGTTGTTTTATTCATGGAAATGAAACCACATTTAGTGGGTATGGGATGAAATATATATTTTAAACTTTTTTGTGAATAGTTACTATATGGAAATGTGAAGATCAAAATATAAGTGAATTACTCCTTATCATGTGCATTTTTCCATTCATTTCCAGTAACTCCATTTCCATTTTGTCCTCATCATGTTCATCATCCCAAATAATTGCGCCTCATGTGCAGTCAATTCACTTGATATACTCACTGGCATAATAGAACGACTCATATACTATGCTCCCCTCTAACATAGACCCCTTGGGTTCTACCCTCTTTCGAAACAAATCCCTTTAATTTTTTCATGTACCTCTCCAAGAAGAACATCCAGTGACATGATACCACCCCAACTAATCCAACTTCCTTGACTATGTGAAATAGAATATGAATTTGAAAGTTTATGAAACTCGGTGGAAGTTCCTTCTCAAACATACAAACAATCAATGTTATATCTTGACACCAATGAGGAATGCTAACAATATAAATCTCCTTTGATGTGTGTTGAGGCCTGGGAATTCACAGGAAACAACAGCAAGGGATTCTCCCCAGTCAACGTTCCCAACTAGCTCGTGACTGTTTGGTGTAGGGAATCCGTCCGGTTAGCGGTCCGGCTACCGTAGGTAGAGTAACGAAAATAAAAGGTTTTACCAGTCGCGGCCCGGTCCACCATATATATTTTTGTATTTTTTTTTACTTTAAGAAAGATATGCAAGTGCCTATATAACATGCAAATTGATTAAGGATGCAAGGAGTGGTCACAATGTGATGTGCAGGTTCTTACCTCTCGTCTTAGACTCTCTCGCATCTAAAATCACACGCAACTAGAAAATACATACTAACTAAGCTGTCTCTAGAGAGAAAAATATTAATTCATGAGTAATGTAATACCATTCACGTGATAAGGTAAATCATAGATAGCTATTATTAGAACCAAACACATAAACATGAATAAAGATATACGCGACAAGATAGCTCATCAACAGTTAAAACCTTCATTACTCATAGTGGAAATTATCACAGAATATACCAGAGAACATTCAAACAAGAACATAGGTTCAGAAAGTTAGAACGTTCTCACAATTAATGAAACACAGTCGAAAACGAAATAGTTCCTCTTCAACATTGTTCATTCTATCTCATTTGAACATTCCACACAGCACCCTCTCCAACAGGGAAAATTTACAATTTCTTATTGTAAAACGAAGTAGTTCCTCTTACAAACAACAACTCACAAGTTTTTCAAGGGAAAAAGCCCTTACTCCCTCTAACTTTCCTATATTTAAACCAAAACAGCAGACCCTTTGGGCTGCCCCAACCGTGTGACCTTTGGACTCCTCAAAAACCGTTTAATCTCACCATTTTGTTTTTTCCGTGAGTAATCATGATTCACATAATGCGTTACATTTTGGGTCTCAACTTAGGAGTACTTAATAAAACGGGATCCGCTCGGTAACTGACGGACCCTTTCCAAGCCTGGGCTGTTATTGCCACTGATTCTACCTTGTCTTTTGTTTGTCCTTCTTTAGATCTCGCTGATTTCAGAGTAAACTCTGCTTGCCACTTCTTAGCCAACTCCCTCAACTTTATCCTTTAGCTACGCCCTCTCGCAGTAGTAATCTGAAGAATCTTCTAAGTTCGTCTACAATTAAACAACATTCATCATTAATCAGGACTGCATCTTTTTCAAAATTAAACTACACTAACAACCAAACTAGTCATCAAATGAGGCCCTGTACTGCACTTTCATCCTGAAAGCCTTAACAAGGATCCAAAACCACCGCTGCCCACACAGGGGCTAAAACTCATAAGACAGTGGTAAAAAAAACCTCATTGGTGGCTTGAGCCATTTAAACATCGACCGGATAGTCTTACCTGTAGCCGCAGTGGTGGGTTTCAAATGGCCAACGAGTTCCGCGAGACTGTTGAGTCTATCGGAGTCAGAAGAGCTAAATGCCCACGCATCGGCGGAAAATTTCCCTGTCGGCGAATGGAAAGACATCAACATCGGGATCTTAGTGCGTTACGCAGCTGCAATGGCAGAAGATGAAAAATATATGGGTCCCGCAGCCTAAAGACAAGAACGACGAAACCTAGACAAAGCATCGGTGAGCGGAGCGGTTATAGGGCAGACACTTAGTCCGCTCAGGAGCCACAATGATGGAAAGAAAACAGACTACAGCCTTCGATCAAAACCATAAACTTTTCGATAAGGCACAGAAATCATCATGAAACGTTAAGTGTCCGGAAAACCTAAGGTCGTGCAGCGGCTCCACAAAATCAAACAACCCCGACCCAAAAATCGGTCAACCTCCGATAATGCAAACAAATCAAAACAACACAACATGACGTCAGAGGAGTCAAAGACTATCCTGCGGAATGCTCATCGTTCAGCTTCCGCAACAGAAGCTCCATAAAGAAACATGGCTCTGATACGTTGTCTAAAAGGCCTCCGAAAAAGTGGCTGGAAGGAGAAAATATGCTTCCGAGAACAAAGAAGAAATCGTGGATCAAAGGGCAAAAACCAAACTCTAAATTCCACAAACCACAGCAGTTTCAAACATGAGCAATTTGTCGAAAAGCATGAAGAGAGTTAACCTCAAAATAGTCCAAACCTGTAGCAGAAGGAAAACAAAAACAAAAATAGAGTTCATGGATCCAAACGGTTCTAGGAAATGATAAAAATTAATAAAATGGGGGGGGCAAAATTTCAAAAATTTGGGGAGACAGTTGCAACTGCAACAACTGGTGACTACCTCGTGGACCTACATCTCTGGACAATTATTTCTTGAGTAACAGACTGTTTAACAACAAACGAACATGTTGAATTCTTCTAGATATCTGGACTTCTCAAATGGCAAATATATGTACTTTTAATCATTGACGATAGTCCAATTTAGGAGAATGAAAACCAAAATTTCCCAGTCAAGATAACTCTTTCGAGGCCAGGAAGATGAGTTTCATTTGTTACCTCTGTCTTCAGGTAGCTTCCAGCTCAGACACCACAGGATTGTAGCATAAGGTAAACAGAAATATTCATTTGTTCCTCATTCCCATGCCATTTTGCACCTTTTGTGCTTTTGAACTTTTGTCCTTTTCATATGAGTCCTCCTGCATGCCTTTATTTCTGAATTTTTTGATTCAGGCTCCTCTATCCATAGTGTCCTTTTGTGTGAGAGATGTATTCAATTTTCAGCCCATGGATGGAGAGGAACTTTTGGCAATTTAGAACTTGTATGGTTCAATATTTTGTTTTGACACATAATGATTTTATAGGAGCTTTCGACTCTTATCTGCCTTTAAGCATTCAATTCTTAGCATGGGATCATTTGTATATAATATAATTTTTACCCTGCTTCCTTAGAATGTGATATGGACGGAGCCTCAAAATAGAATGTGATATGGACGGAGCCTCAAAATAGTATTCCAGACCTTTTGATTCCGGTTTATTTTACAAGGATTAAGCAGGACTTCAATGTGTTCATAGCCATTCAGGAAAACTGCTAAAATAGAAGAAATTATTTCAGATAAACAATAATACACAATCTTACACCTAAGAATTTTGATCATTCTAGAATTTTGATGTTCTCCATGCAACCAAGAGTTTGCCTCCTTTATTGAAATCAGTCAAAATTTAAACTAAAACAAAACAGAACTACATAAATCAAAGTAAACATCCAAGTCAAATTATTTATATACAAGATAAAAGAACAAAACAAAACTTAGGAAAAATAAGGTTTGAGAACTAAACCATTTACTGGTAAGTTCTCCTCCCACCCCTGCAAATATTGCAATTTATAGGTTGAGGGGCCAAGATTTGCCGCAATCTGGAAAGGTCCTACCCATAACTGTTGAAATTTTGTGTGTTTTCCTTTCTCATCATGGGGATGGTCCCACTTGAGAACCAAATCTCCCACCTCGAATTCATTTTTTCCAGCCTTGTGTTTATCAAACCATCTCTTTACTATCTCTTGTTGTTGTTTAAAGCGTTCTCTGGCCTTAGATCGAGACTCTTCTTCCTTCAGGAGATTATATATCCTCATTTGCAAGACCTCATTATCTGATCCTCTGGATTCTTGAGTGATTATGGAAGAGGGTAACATGATATTGGGGGGTAGAATGACCTCTTTCCCATAAACAAGGGTATACAGGGACACACCTAACGAAGTCTTGGGGGTGACCCTATCATCCCAAAGAGCATTTGGTAACGCTGAGTGCCAACTCCTTTGATTTTCTATCACTGTCTTTTTTAAAATCCTAATCAGATTCTTGTTTGTGGATTCAGCTAAACCATTTCCCTGTGGATAGTAATTAGCAGAGTAATGCAACTTAATTCCTTTCTCATGAGCAAATGCAGTTAATCTAATGGAGGAAAAGTAAGTAGCATTATCAAAAACTAAATAAATTGGAACTCCAAACTTGGTCATAATGTGGTCTTACAAAAAGGCCATGACCGCATCTTCATTTACTTTACACAACGGAATGGATTCGACCCACCGAGTGAAGTAGTCGGTTGTTGTCAGAATATACTTGTGTTGTAGAGAAGCATTCGGCTTTATCTCCCCAATGATACCCCCATTGCTCAAAAGGCTCTGTTATCATCACAGGATTTAACAGTCCTACTGCTTTAGCTTGTCTTCCACTACACCTTTGACAAATGTCGCACTTTCTGACATGGGCGTGCGCATCTTTGAACAGCGTGGGCCAATAGTATCCGGCTCTGAGAATTTTATGAGTTGTATTATCTCCAGAAAAATGTCCTCCAGTAGGCCCATCATGTAAATCTATCATTACCTTCTTCGCGTCTTCTTCCTCTAAGCATCTAAGAAGAACTCCATCGTAATTCTTTATGAATAATATTCCTTCAATAATTTGATATGAGGCTGATTTAAGACGCAGTGCTCTTCTTTGATTAGAATTCCAATGTTCTAGTAACAATCTGACTCGAAGGTAATGCACAAGGTCTCGATACCAAGAGTCCGAAGTTATGAAAAGAGGACATACATCCATCAAATGTAACTCAGCTTCGTCTTCCCAGTCATGTTCTTCATTGTCTTTACTTTCAGTCATTAGCTTGCACAATCCCTGCCCTTTGAAAATGGAGGCCAGCTTGAATTCGAGGTCATACTCCTATAGAGTTGTTACCCAGTTTCCTCTCCTTTCTCCTAGCTCCTTTTGTACGAAAAGAGACCTCACAGTTGGGTGTGGAACTATTACCTTTGTCCGATTCTTCAGTATATATGGCCTGAATTGTTTCACTGCTTTGAACACGACGTAAGCTTGTTTATCCATATCAGGGTAATTCAATTTGGCCCCTTGCAAACCAGTGCTCATAAATGATATGGGGAACTCATCTCCCCCATCTTCTTTCTGGGTTAGCACCGCAGCTAGTGAATCATTAGAGGCGAAAGTGTAGAGAATAAAATATTTATCAAAATCTAGACTTTTGAGGGAAGGTGCATGCGCAACAGCTGTTTTAATCTTACTGAATGCGTTCTTCTCTACATTAGTCCATTTGAACTGTACACTTTTCTTTACCATTTGCTGCAAAGGTTTAACAATTTGAGTGAAATCTGGCACAAACCTTCGCACGAAGTTTATTGTCCCCATAAATGATTGCATGCCCTTTTTATTATGGGGCAAGGGAATCTGTTCAATGGCTTTGATCCTTTCTGGGTCTATGGAGATCCCCTTCTTTGACACCACATGACCCAACAACTTACCTTATGTAATAGCAAACACGCACTTCTTGGGTTTTAGTGAGATACCATACTTTTGGCAGCGTTCAAAAATCTGCTTTAGATGAAATGTGTGTTGCTCTCTTTTCTTTGAAAATATCATGATGTCATCAAGGTATACTACAGCACTGCGGCCAATCAGACCACGAAAAGATATGTCCATGGTCCTCTGGAAGGTAGCTCCAGCGTTTATGAGCCCAAAAGGCATCCTTCTGTAACCAAAAGTTCCCCACCTGGTCCTGAAGGTCGTTTTTAGTCTGTCTTCTTCGGCTACTAATACTTGATTGTAGCCCGAGAATCCGTCTAATAAAGAGAATAGTTCAGAACCTGAAACCATTTGCAATATTTGCTCCATGGGTGGGACAGGATAATTGTCTTTATCTGAAGCACGATTTAAGTTTCTAAAATCCACACATAACCTGATTTCTCCATATTTCTTCCTCACTGGTACCAGATTTGAAACCCATTCCAAGTGTATAACCTTAAAAATGATTCTAGCATCCAATAATTTCTTAACTTCACTCTGGATTAGAGGTTCCAATTTTGCATGCATTTTCCTCAAAGGCTGCTGATAAGGTTTGATTCTAGATTTGATGGGGACAACATGCTGGATAATACTGGTGTCATATGTCTTCAGATCTTCATACATCCAAGCAAAAACATCTTTGTATTGCTTGAAAAGAATGATGAACTTATCCCTTTTAGCTGGTGAACAAAATTTTCCAAGATTCACATATTTAGGTTTCATCTCAGTCCCCAAATTAATCAACTCGAACTGTAGAGATGAGCTATGAGTCTTCACATTTGCTGGTCTTCTAAATTTTGCATTTAAATCAAACATTCGTTCTAAAGTTCTGACTCCCTTAGGGATGAAATTATTGAATTTTAGCTCGACCTGATGTTCTTCATCATCAATAATCGCTCCTTTGAATGCCTCGTCGTTCATTAAGCATTCGATAATCTGCTGATCGTCATCGAACACTCGTAGATTGGTAATCATATCCGGAACTGAGGGCTTGAAAGGTAATTCAACAGAGCACCGATTATTAGAGGGCACAAGCCTTACAGTTGATGTGGCCAACAAATTAGATGTTGCATTCTTAAGTATTGGAATCGATACAATGTTAAATGCATTAAAACATTTAAATAAATCCCATACTTCATTTTGATAAGCTTTTAAATGAGGAGAAATGCAATGTATTTGATTCCGAATTTGTTTTACAATTATTTCAGAGTCTCCAAACACTTTCATATTATTTTCCTTTAATTCAATTACTTTCCTTAACCCCTGAACCAACGCTTCATATTCAGCTGTGTTATTGGTACATTCAAACTCTAACCTACATGAAAGAAAATGTTTGTTTTTTATAGGGTCAATCAGGACACAGCCGGCTCCCGACCCCTCTAAAGTTTTAGAACCATCAAAGAAAAGTGTCCAAAAATCGCTACCTACTACTGCATGAGAACTAACATCTACATCTACAGCTAAGTCTACTATTTTACAATCGATTTCATCAGCCCGTGAAAAACAAAGGAGATCAGGCTGAGTGTCTGATGTATCGTTGGCTTCTTTCGCTTGATAGTTTCCCGGTTCTAACTCAATAAAATAGTTTCCCAAAACAGGATCCACTGATTCATTTTTTTCTTCGAACGGAGTAACATTGTGTTTCATGTGGGGCTCCCTCAACACTTTAATTTGATTTGGGATTCCTTTATATGGCAGCCACAGATGTGACCAGTCTGAGGAAAAATATTCGTTCAGCTTAGTCGACCAATCTCTGCTCAAAACAAGTCCATAAGCTTCCAGTATGTCAGCTACCACAATATCGATGACTTGACACACCTTATCATTGGAAGATAGGCAAATGAGAACATCCTCCATTTCTCCAATTACCTTCATATTCGCTCTATCCAACTGAACAACCTTCCAGGTAGATGGTTTAGGTTGTCCATTTATCTTTTTGCACACCGACAACGGCATGACATTGACTGATGCCCCCGAGTCTACTAGGAAATTATGCACGTTGTGGTTAAATATTTCAAAAGTAAGGAGAAAAGGTGGATTCTTACTTTTAGGCTTACCTCCCATACTTGCTTCACCTATCTCTTCTTCTTGAGGCTGATTGTCCATGGGCAACCTCTCCTTTGATGCTTCAAGCACTTTTAATAGCTTTTCTTTTTGCTGTGGCACATTGCACATTTCAAATAATGAGATGTTTGCCCTCACCTTCTTGATGTCCTCCACAATGTCATACTCCATCTTATGTTCAGTGAGATTCGATCTAACATTATTTTCTTTGTTGGGCTTAGTAGGCATGTGAATATGTCCAGGATTTTGACTGGTGATGGTGAACTCTGAGATTTTATTAGCTGGGGAACTATTTTGGAATTTCTTAACATTATTTTGAAGTCTCTTGATCTTGGGGAGCATAAGACTGTTTTCCTTAATCAACCCCTGGCTTCTTGTTGTCACATTTGTTTCCAGGATGCCCTCGTGTCTCAAATCATTTTCTTCCTCGGCATCAAACAAAGATACACAGTACCATAAAACCATGGCTTCATCTTCCTGTTTTTCTGTTGATTTACTGTTATCTTTCCCTTCTTCATCGTTGTTTTCAGTTAACTTGGAATCTTAAAGCTGATTCATGACCAACATCATTGAATTTATCCATTGGGAACAGTTCTTTTCAGAATGGGTTTGTTGATGGAAAGTACAGAAGTTATCCATTCCTACCTCTGTTAAGTTCATAGATGCATGGCTGTGAGGAGGAGGTTGGGATTGATTGTTATCTTCCCTTTTCTTGTAGTAAGGCTTGTAGAACTTTTGAGCTTCCTTCTCCTTTTCCAAGTCTATGATTATGTTAGAAAGATTCTGCATCATTTTTGCCATTCCTTCAAAATCTAGTGATTGCTCCTCTTTAGGCTTAGTAAACAATAAAGCTTTCCTCCCAACATTTTTTTCTCCTGACCATTCAGGATAATCTTCAATACTTTCCCTTTCGGCCTCTACTTTTTCTGCTTCCTCATAAGTCTCAGCTAGCGTAGGTTTAGCCTTCATTTTGGAAAACATGGCCAACTCGGGCCCTAGGGCTAAGGTATAATATTCAATCAGGACTTTATCCGAGGGTTTGTCAGCTTCCAAAAAATTCTTAAGATAGGCTGCGAATCTTTGGGTAAAACTATTCACCTTCTCTTTTCTTTCTTTATTTAAGGCGCACAGTCCTTTCATAAGAGTTGCATGATTTTTTTGGGTCACATATTTACTTCTGAAAATCCTTTCAAAGGTATCCCAATCAGGGATAGAATTGGCAGGCAAACCAAAATACCATGACACTGTTGTTACTTTAAGAGTGTGTGGAAAAAGTCTACAAACCACATCCACATATTCCCCAGCCCTTAATCCTTCTATTTCTAGATAGAAACTCTACAAGTGGTCATCTACTAACATCTTCTCGTTTGGATCAAACTTGGGCAGCATCTTTTCAAAATATTGAGGTAAATCATGCAAAGGAGGTGTTAGGTTTAAAGGTGATTTGGCTTTCCAAGCAGGACCTGGATTTGGTGGGTTGGGTGGTTGATTTGCGTTCATGCCTGCCATGAGTCTTGGCGGGGAGTGAGGTGGTGAATGAATAGGAGTTTGAACAGGAGAACCGTAAGGAGTATCCGGGCCTACTTGATTCAAAGGCTGTACAACTTTCTGTAATGCTTCTTCTACTAATTCTTCCCAATCTCCCACTAACATTGAATCCTCCAATATAGGATGATCTTTCCTTTTATATTCTCTTCTGGGAAATTCAGGGATGATAGGTAATCCTCCAATATTCTTCACGTATTCCCTAGTGTGTCTTCTCAGATCATTAACAACTTCATTGTCCACAGAATACAAATGTTCTCTACCTTTCTCTTCAGGAATTGGATTGGGAAACAAACTGCCTTCTGAACTATTACCAGTGGAATGATCTCGAGAAAACAGGTTTCCTCAGCCAGCCATGCACTGGGGACCCTCCTTCTAGTGCCAAAAACTGTTGAGGCTTGGGAATTCATAGGCAACAACATCAAGGGATTCTCCCCAGTCAACGTTCCCAACTAGCCCGTGACTGTTTGGTGTAGGGAATCCGTCCGGTTAGCGGTCCGGCTACTGTAGGTCAAGTAACGAAAATAAAAGGTTTTACCGGTCGTGGCCGGGTCCACCATATATATTTTTGTATTTTTTTTACTTTAAGAAAGATATGCAAGTGCCTATCTAACATGCAAATTGATCAAGGATGCAAGGAGTGGTCACAATGTGATGCACAGGTTCTTACCTCTTGTCTTAGACTCTCTCGCATCTAAAATCACACGCAACTAGAAAATACATACTAACTAAGCTATCTCTAGAGAGCAAAATATTAATTCATGAGTAATGTAATATCGTTCATGTGATAAGGTAAATCACATATAGCTGTTATTAGAACCAAACACATAAACATGAATAAAGATATACGCGACAAGATAGCTCATCAACAGTTAAAACCTTAATTACTCATAGTGGAAATTATCATAGAATATACCAGAGAACATTCAGATAAGAACATAGGTTCAGAAAGTTAGAACGTTCTCACAGTTAATGAAACATAGTCGAAAACGAAATAGTTCCTCTTCAACATTATTCATTCTATCTCATTTGAACATTCCACACATCACCCTCTCCAACAGGGAAAATTTGCAATTTCTTATTGTAAAATGAAGTAGTTCCTCTTACAAACAACAACTCACAAGTTTTTCTAGGGAAAAAGCCCTTATTCCCTCTAACTTTCCTATATTTAAACCAAAACAGCAGACCCTTTGGGCTGCCCCAGCCGTGTGACCTTTGGGCTCCTCAAAAACCGTTTAATCTCACCATTTTGTTTTTTCCGTGAGTAATCATGATTCACATAATGCTTTACATTTTGGGTCTCAACTTAGGAGTACTTAATAAAACAGGATCCGCTCGGTAACTGACGGACCCTTTCCAAGCCTGGGCTGTTATTGCCACTGATTTTGCCTTGTCTTTTGTTTGTCCTTCTTTAGATCTCACTGATTTCAAAGTAAACTCTGCTTGCCACTTCTTAGCCAACTCCCTCAGATTTATCCTTTAGCTATGCCCTCTCACAACAGTAATCTGAAGAATCTTCTAAGTCTGTCTGCAGTTAAACAACATTCATCATTAATCAGGACTGCATCTTTTTCAAAATTAAACTACACTAACAACCAAACTAGTCATCAAATGAGGCCCTGTACTATGCTCTCGTCCTGAAAGCCTTAACAAGGATCCAAAACCACCGCTGCCCACACAGGGGCTAAAACTCACAAGATGGTGGTAAAAAAAACCTCATCGGCGGCTTGAGCCATTTAAACATCGGCCGGATAGTCTTACCTGTAGCCGCAGCGGCGGGTTTCAAACGGCCAACGAGTTTCGCGGGACTGTTGATTCTATCGGAGTCGGAAGAGCTAAATTCCCACGCATCGGTGGAAAAGTTCCATGTCGGCGAACAGAAAGACATCAACGTCGGGAGGTTAGTGCGTTACGCAGCCACAATGGCAGAAGATGAAAAAGCTACGGGTCCCGCGGCCTAAAGACAAGAACGGTGAAACCTAGACAAAGCATCAGCGAGCGGAGCGGTTATAGGGCAGACACTTAGTCCGCTCAGGAGCCACAATGGTGGAAAGCAAATAGACTATAGCCTTTGATCAAAACCATAAAATTTTCGATAAGGCGCATAAATCATCATGAAACGTTAAGTGTCCGGAAAACCTAAGGTCGTGCAGCGGCTCCACAAAATCAAACAACCCCGACCCAAAAATCGGTCAACCTCTGATAATGCAAACAAATCAAAACAACACAACATGACATCGGAGGAGTCAAAGACGATCCTGCGGAACACTCATTATTCAGCTTCCGTAACGAAAGATCCATAAAGAAACATGGCTCCGATACATTGTCTAAAAGGCCTCCGAAAAAGTGGCTGGAAGGAGAAAATATGCTTCCGAGAACAAAGAAGAAATCGTGGATCAAAGGGCAAAAACCAAACTCTAAATTCCAC
>LPNX010122232.1:0-42705 GCA_001517045.1 Pseudotsuga menziesii
TTTTTAGAATTTTGACTGGCATTCCATGTCCCTTATTTCTCTTAATCATCACCATGGGTCGGCCAACGCCTAAAGGTGTTGTTCAATTCCTAGGAGCCCTTTTGATTGAATGAGCCCCCGTAAAGAAAAGCCCTGTCAAAAAGGAGCCTGCATTAATATCAATAAATAATAAGTTTTAATGTAAATTGAGGTTACAGCTTAATGTTTTTTGCATATTGTCTGCAGGTTTGAAGGTTTTAGGAACGAATTTCTTGTAAAGTCTTTTACAAACTCGCGTTTTAATGCAGGTCGTGATGGTGAGCTTTCCAGCTTTACAGGTCGGCTTCTGGCTGTACAGAAATCTTTCTACCAGTCGCATTTCGAGAGCTCTTCTCCCAGTGGCTGGCGCTTCCAGAGACAGCAAGCTCTTCTTGTTTGTTTAAGTGAATGTGATCTCTGCTAAACATGGCAGGTTTTGTTTTTAGAATCGCCCTTCCTTTACAATATATTTGATTTTTAATTATTTTCTAAGTATTTAAATTTTCTAGCTTTGATAAATTTAGTTGCAGCTTGGACCTGGCGGTATAATCTTGAAGGAATAACTGGAATCCATAATCTCGAGGTGGAACAAATGAAGGTGCCGAAAATTCTTAGCTCTCGGTCTGTCTCCAAATGGTAATTGGAACACACAGTTTTCACTGTAATGTATCACGTCTGTTTTCAATCGTTTTTTTTTTTTTTCTTTTTCTTTGCAATAGTTTGTTATTTCTGTGTGATATATATATATATATATATATATATATCTTTTTCTTCTTTTTTTTAAATACAATAACATATATATAAATATGCAGAGATAATTATTCATCTAGCTGCAAGGAAACCCTAGTGCTCTGATTGCACGCTAGTATATGCGACTTCTGTTTTATATACTCAACATCAAATTCTATGGTGAAATTATTAATTGTATTTTGGACTGATCTCTTATCTTATCTCTAACGCTGATGTGTGGGAACAGGCGGGTAATTAAAAGCTTTTACAAGGCTGCAAGAGAAAGAAAAATGCAAGAGGGATATCAAATAAGTATCTGGCAAATTCTACCTTTTGGCTAACTCAGACACTGAAAGAATATCCCTGTTAACAATGATATATATATGTTGTTAACAATAACATATATATAAATATATGCAGTTTTCAAATGTAACCATATTTTCTAATGGTGTTTCCATTTTTTTTCGTGCATGTAGGTAATTTAAAGAGCCGGAAGTAAATAAAAGATCAGAGTTCATGCTACTCCATATCAAGTTTTTTTTTTGTTCTAAGTTATTGTAGGCTTTAAAATAATGCGAAGTCGTGGTAGTCTAGGTCTAAGTGTTCGAGCCTAGGCTCTGATACCATTCTGTAATGCTCTGTCTGCCGGGCAGAGCACTCCGACCTACCCTTAACAGAAAAAAAATTTATCTATTGAAATTTCAAATTTTTCATTTAAGCTTTGTGCAGTAAAGAGGTAGTTTATCAGTAGAATACCTCGAATTACTTCTGCTCTTGAATCTTGGTTCTCGCTCTTGAATCCTGGTTCTGGTTCTGCTCCTGCCCCTGCTTCTGCTCGTGCTCCTGCTCCTGAAAGAGCCTTATTGCCGGCTCTGATTTTCCACCCTGCCGATCCACCCTGCCGACCAGCAGGTTTGCTGGCCCTAGGAAACCGACGGGTTTCCTAGCCCCCGAGCCCACGTACCAAGAAAATGGATAGCAACCTCCTTTCCTCAGAGTACAAATCTGACTGAGTAAATCCTCCCAAAATTTTCTCCTTTCCTCTCTGTTCTTTCATAAAAATTTCTTCACTCCCCCTTGTTCTTTCATAAAAGTTTTCCCTATACCTCCTTCCTCCACCGCCTTTTCTTCCACCGCCCTTTCTTCCACCGCCCCTTTTATTAATTTCAAGTTATTCTTATTCATTATTCTGATTTTCGATTGACAGGTGTTAGTTTCTTTGAACGGTATTTGTTACACATGTCCTAGCATTTTTACTTATGTGGATTGCTCAAGATTATATTGAGCGGCAACTTAATGGTTTTGTAAATTATGTTTATTATTTATTAATAACTTAAATAATAATTAAAAATATATATTAACCTTAATAATTATTATATATATAATTTTTTCAATTAAATTAAAAGCACTTACTATTAATCATAAATTAATATGGGCATTACACTTATGATCATTTTCCCAAGGTGACCTGTCTCAGGATTGTTCCGCATAGAGAAGTTGTATGGACTGCCATGTGTCACTGTTTCATGTTCGGGGTCTAAAACTTCTACAACATAAATTAAAGTCCATGCCATTTCTGGACCATCTTCATAAATTTCATTTGGACCTTTGTAGCCCAAGATATATCAATTCTCCCCAAGTGTCCTGTTTAGGGATGAATCCTAGAAGAGGATAGAATCCTAACTTGGAGGGATCATATCTAAGATTGAACTTGGAACACAGTGTAAATCATGATTTTATCTCCAGCTTGTGAATTTTTTAGTTCCTAAGACTTCTACAATCTTGAGATATAGCGAATGTACCAAAACTTATTATTTTTAGTATTTAGGGTTTTTCCAACCCAAGGTCAAACTAGGGTTTGACTTTCCCAGAGTTTCACCCAACCAAAAATATCGACCCATGTCTCTAAACTTCGATTTTTGTGATGAGATAAATCCTATGCTGGGCTCACTCAAAAATTTCTCTTCTATAAGAAGCCCTAATTTCCTGCACCAAAACCTAAAAATGTCTAGAATCGAATTCCGCTTCGACAGAAAGATGCACCCTTCAATGGAGAGTCAACCTAGCATACTTTTACTGATGGTTTCTAGAGAGAGACCCAAAAATTAAGAAGCCCTAGAATCTGTAGCTGCAGAATGTCTTCTTCTCAGGTTAGCTCTGATACCATGTTAGATTTTTATCATTCAAGCTAGCATTATATTAGGATCGTTAACTGAGAGAATAACAAGCATGACAATCAAACACAAGAGGAATAGACACAAATATTTTCTTTAGTGAAACCATGAAGGAGAAAACCCTGCAACTTCCTCAGATATAGAATCAGCACCAAAAGTAAAACCCCAAACCAATAAGATGATGTCTCGACAACAGTAGTCTCTCTCTTGTCCCAGGAACTTCTCTCTCACTCATGTGCCCCAGTGAGTGAGTGTGATTGTGTAATAAATAGAGAGGCTCACTCTCTATTTATATTCTTTCGTTCACTTAATGTCCACCTCATCATGTTGGCCTAAGTTAACAATTACATTGCTAGAGCCAACATCTGTAAGAGACTATAATAACCCTAGTGCCCCACAACTGTGGGGAATTTTCCCCTTTGATCAACAAGGAGGGTTAACCTTAACACAATGGTGGGGACTATTTTCCCGACTTACAATAGCTCACCTAGGTTCGACTTCTCTAGGATAGTATAATAACTCTAGGGCCCCACAACTATGGGGACTTGAACCCTTTAACAATAGGAGGGTTACCCACGATGACTTTACATGACTTGTTTACATTATTGAATCTCCTGATGGGAACATCAGGGCATGGAATGACTCAATTACATTACAGATACTTCCCATAATAAGCATCAAGGTACAATACATGAAATATACAAGTGAACACATTCCGAAGTTACAAATCAATCAACACAAACTTATAAGCATCGAATATGTTTATGTTGAGTTAAAGATAAATTTGTAAGGATAATGATGGAAATATTCAAATAGAATTATCAGCATAGACTATTATTGATTTTTCACAATCAGAGATTAACTAATTAAAACATTTGATTTCCAGCAAGCATAAAAAATTTATAAAAATTTCCTTAATAGATAAGGCTTAAAGACTGTAAAAGAATGATAAGCTCTTTTAAAGTGAAAATCATGAAAAACTCAAAACAAGCCAACAAGAAAAGAAAATGTAAAAATGATTAAGTCAAACATTTATACAAGGGGAACCAAAAGTAAATAAAAATCTCACAAGTATATTACTCACTAAAATAAAACTAGTGATTAAGAATTTTGTTTTTAATAGATCATGAGATATCAGATTTAATTAGGTATTTATTACACACAAAAGAAATCTAAAGTGAAATGTAAAATAAGTGCAAAAATAAGCCTTAAAAAATTGTCTCATGTGAACAAAGGAAATATTTGTTTGTCGTGTTTGTAGAATGAGAATAATTACATCAATTCATATATGAAAATGTGTTGAATCTATAAATTAATTGATTATAATAAAAGTCTTAAAATAAATTTATTCTCTTTCAGTTGAAGAGTTACGATCAACATTGTTGCTTCGCATAAAGTTGTTTAGGACAATAAGTCCTCCTTTATTAAAAATTAGGTACAGAAAGAAACTAAACTAAATTGTGTTCAATTTGCAACAACTAAATATGTAAAAACCTCTTTTTGTATATTGAGGAAAGATCAATAATTTGTGTGTAATGAGAATGTTCTAATTTTAATTACTTTTCCTTTTTCCATAATATTCTTGCTCCTAAAAAATAGAAAATAAATGATTCAAATCATTTCATGAGATGATTATTATAATTTAAAAATAAAGATATAATGAAAACATGAATGCTTTGAACCACTAAAATAATAGAAAGTGAAAGAGGATATAAATACTTCCCTTAATGCATCTAAAGAAGCGTCATTTCCAACTTGCAATTGACTTGTTGTCACAAATATTTTATTCAAGAAAAACAAAAGAGTAATCTAAATTATTAAATAAATGATAAAACTAATATATTCTACACCTACTCCTACACTACTCTAAAAAAAACTAATTATAATCGAATTTCCAATGCAACCATGTAAGCATATGGAATCCTACAAAAAGGAAGAAGTAAATAATCAGAAAGCATGATATCAATGCTTGCAAATAAAAATTTAAAAAGAATGCATAAAAGAAAATAAGATGAAATTTATGTACAAATAAAGAGAATGGAACCTTACCATCTTTATATACAAATGAGGAAAAACAAGTTTTACCATAATGATAAAATATTGCTAAGAAAGATTTCTCAAGCCAATCAAGAACCCAATCATGGTATGTACAATGAAAATCAAAAGAATGACATAAAGAGTTAGAAAGATTCATGCAATGAAATGGATTATTTGAAAGATAATCAACATCAATATTATATGGATCCAAAAGTTCTTCTTGAACAATTGTCTCCTTAGGAACGTTTTCGTGAATAATATCAACAAAATCACATCCAATTTGTTTCAACTTATTATCGTATAAATCATCATAAATTGGTTGATTAAATTGAAAATTCTCAAAGAGATCAAATTTCATTTGGTGATTTACTTAATAAGAGTTAAATATATGAGATGTTATAAGTATAGAAATAGTATCATTAACATCCTAGTAAGAATCTTCTCCATCAAGCAAATGATTGTAAGAAGAAAACGTTTCTTCATTGTATGATGAATCATAAAGGGAAGAATCCTAAAAATAATCATTTGAAATACTATTAATTTCCAACATAGAAGAATGACAAGAAGATATGGATTGATGACAAGAATAATAATCTTCTTGGTATTCTTCATACATTTCATAATTAACTTGTACCTCTTTAATACTTAACAATGGAGAATTAGAATCTGAAATATAAAATTGAATGCCATTGTTATCAAATAGATAATGGTACATAGAAAAATATGAAAAGGAAATAAGTGCATGAAATTCATCTCTTTGTAGAATATTTTCAAATCGAGATTCCTTAAGAGGTATTTTCTCTTCAAAAGAGATATGTATGAAAGGTTTCAAATCATAATCTTCTTCTTCTTGTAATGTAATATCATCATTTAATGAAATATGCTATCCTACAAAATCATTTAGGTCATAAAATGGTTTTTGAGAGAACATATCACAAATTTCAAAACAATTAGTTGATTCAAGATCTATTAAAGACTTAACATAATAATAAATATCATAATCTTGAAACTCTTTTCTTATGCTAGAAGAAGATGGTTCAATATTATAATTAGAACTATTCTCTTGTACTTTAGAAGAATCTTCTATAGAAAAATGATCTCCTTCACGATCAGTTAGACTTTGAATTTCATGTGAAATATACATGGGCATATCAAAATTTAATTCATATAAATAATCATATTGATTATGATCCATATCTAAGAAAGATAATGAATTCATTTTTGCACTTTTTAAATCCTTAGATTATTCATGCAAATCTAAACCAAGAGGTGAATCATTATCAATATATAATTCAGATTTATCATCTACTAATTGATTATATTCATGTAAAAGAGAACTATTGTGATGAAACCATTCATGTATCATAGGAAGATCTATTAAAGGGAATCTACAATGAAGATTAAAAATTCTAATTGCAAAACATTTTAATGATTCACCCTTCTTTATAGTGATTTGTTTCCATTCATTACATAATCTAACAAAGTCATAATGTCCAAAAGAAAGTATGAAAATATCTACAAAATGTTCAACGAAATTGACAGAGTAAAAAATAAAAGTTACAAACCATTCTTTAACCCGTTCAGTGAATGTGAAGGATAACAATCTGCACAAAACATCTAGATCTAGAATTTTGTTATCAAAAAAATTATAGGTAAATTGAAGAACATGTTGTTGTGCTTAATTTTCTCCCTCACCATCGAATTTTACCTCTATCACTTGCTAAACAACAAATCTATTTGAAAATGAAAACTAATTTTCATAGAAAAACAACTAAATACAAACTCATGAGCAGAAAAGGAAACATATACAGATTTTTAGGCTGGAGCCATTTTTAAGATATTCTCATTAAGATAGCTCAAATGACCTTACATGTTCGATGACCCTCCTTCTAGCGTTATTTGTTGATGCCTTGATTATGTAGGTGCTAGAAAGGTGTCCAAGGCAAACAACAGGACCATGAAAACCCAACCAAAGGCTTCAGATAATCCTATGCAAGTATTAGCCTATACTTGAGCTGTTTGGTGTGCTTAACACCCATGGATATCCGTCCTCCACTGGCACTCTTTGAGTTGGTGAGTTTTGATCCAAAAGGATCAGTCTTCCTATGAAGGAAAACAAGATATTGTATGTCTACAAAACAACATATCTACCTAGAAGGAAATCTAAGCTAAGCTAGAACTTATCTAAAAGAAGTATATTCATCATATGCAAGGTAACTTGGTTCGAATTCAAATAAGTTATTCAACAACTTAACAGAATTTTTTTTTTTTAATTATTTAACCTATTACTTAAAATGTAACCAAGCAATTAAAATTGCTTATATTAATCTAAAGATTAAGCATATCCAAGATTACCTTGTAACTTTTATGTTAATTGAAAAATTACATAAATTATTATTTAATAGTTTCTGTAAATTATTTGTAGAAATAGATACAGATTTTAATCAAGGAAATTTAATTAAAATATACGTATACAAAGATTCATGAATTAAGAGAAATCCAAATCACAAATCAATGCGTTAATAATTGGCTTCCAAATAAAGAGTATTAATTGATAATTAGAGTGAAGAAATCAAACATCATCAAAGAAATTTGATAATTTACTCAAAGAAGATGCCGAAAGAAACTAACTTTGATTCATTGTTCTGCAAGAAATTACATGATACAAGTAAAACAATGTTTCTCTAGTCCTCCCCTGGAGATTATCTCCCTCACAACGGTACCTCCAACTCCACTCTTTAAATTACAATAAACTGATCTTTAAAGAGTCAGAGAAGAGAAAAGAAGAAATTCCATTCTCCCATATGCAGATATTGACCCCAAATCCTATCTTCTGAATGCTGAGGTCGAATTTATAAAAGCAAATAGCACTAGGAAGGATAGCATCAAATACCCATATGTATGGTTCGTTCAACTATGTAAAAATGATCGAAATAAATTTCTGGAAAATTCAGCACTATTCGGCCAGCTTTTTCTCCCAAAATGTTGATATATTTGCAAAACTATCCTCAAAATAAGGGTAGTTGGGTCTGTTTGGGAAGTGGGTATTCAACCATTTGAGCTAATTGCTTACTATTTGATCACAATCCTCCATGCAAAAAAATGTCTTCTACAGGTGCACGATCCATTTTTAAACTTCATCCTTCATGACATCAACAAATTAGGGTTTAGTGAAATAGTATGCATTAACATTTTAAATAACATGATATATTAAAGTCAATCACATAAATAAATGATTAATATTGTCCTTTGAAAGTATATCGAATATAATTTAAACAATAATAATAATCTTATCAACAAGTAAAGCTAATTATTCATTGTAAAATATAATACTTTGGTGAACGAGAAGTGATTGAACATTTCCATTTTTGATGTACCCATTTTCAAGTCATAAATCAAAATGAAAAAATAAGTGTTCAATCAAATTATTCTAACTCATCAAGATGCTCTTTAAACTTATTGATTCAATGAAGTTCAATTTTGTTGCCAAGACTACCGAAACATCATATGAACTTGATTAGTCAAAATTAAATCATGTAAATGATTCAATCATGTTCAAATAAGGATAAGAAATCATTACACACAATAGTCAAAATCAAATGACAAGATCTTTGAAATCTCAAAAGATAGATAAAATAAATCAACTTTTACAGTGAAGACCAAATCTAGGTAGAGAATGTAAAAGATAACAGGTGAAGTTGACCATCAAGATTATAGAACCAACTGAAATGATAAAAACCAACTCAAAAGAATCAAAACAAATAAGTAAAAATGAAAATAATGTGCATTCTGCAATGCAGGTTGCGGGTTGCGGAGAGAAGAAACTCAACAAGAGACCAAAACATTCCGCAATACGCAATCCACAATTGCGACTTCTAGGTTGTGGGATGTGGGAATGAAAACACTCCTACAGTTTAACTAACCTTTCCACAATCAATATTCCACGATTTGCGTATTGTGGAACGAAAAAGTTTCAAATGTAAAACCAAGATCCCACAATCCACATTGTGGGTTGCGGGTTGTGGGACATAAAACACATCTCGGAGTAAAGACCTTCCCCCAATCCACAATTGTGGGTTGTGGGTTACATTTGCATAAAGTGCACTTATTTGAATAACCCTTTGTCATCTCCATAATCTGCATTTGTGGGTTGCAGGTTGACACACTTTTGGGAAAAACTAGTTCTTTCCATAACTCACAAAAACACACAAACATGCATAAATTTTTCAAAATGTTAACTAAATCAAATCATGAAAAAGACATAGAAACTATGATAAATAGCATGGGAATCCCAAAATGACTAAGTAATGTAAGTATCACCTTTTGCATATAAAAATTTGGGCTCTCATGTTTTGGATAAAACATGGGTTATGTTGTAGCTACAACAACACCCTACTCGGGGCATCCGGGATATGAAATGATGATATCTGCTGTTAAGAGACACTTTTTCTGGCCTAATTTAAAGTCTAACATTGCGTTGTTTATTGTGAAATGTGAGGAATGTCAACTGGTCAAAGATGAGCACCAGCATCCTTCTGGATTGCTGCACCCATTACCCATTCCAGAATGGAAGTGGGAAATCATTAGCATGGATTTTATCATGGTTCTACCTAAGAGTAAGAAACAAAATGATTCTATCTTTGTAGTAGTTCACAAATTGTCAAGAGCAACACATTTCATTCCAATGAAGTTGACCTACAAGGTAGTACAGATTAGTTTTGGCTGAGAATCTGTAGTGATTTCTAATGGAATCTTGTGGAGAAGCCGTAGTAGATAATGGTGCATTGTCGACGTTTCAAGCCATCCTTGGCCGATCTTCAGGACATAATCAATGCCTAAGATGATCCTTGAATCTCCACTCCATATAAATATAGACCCGTCATAGGAAGCCGACATTTAGGGGTTTTTTAGCTTTAATTAATTTTAGTGAATTATCTTATAAATATTTTAAAAATTAATTTTAACTTTATTTTACAAAGGTTTTTAAAAATATTTTTATAAAGTTATTATTGTTTTAATAAAATTTTAATTTATTAAATTTATAATTTTTTTTAATTTTTTTTAGATTGCACAAGACGCCCAAGGAAATCATCTCGGATCAACATAATAAGTTTACCAGAAACTTTTGGAGGTCCGTATTCTCTGGATTAGAGATGCAGTTAAACTTTAGTACTGCTTATCACTCGCAGACAAACGGGAAGACACAAAGGGTAAAAACTAGATTCTAGAGGAAATGCTGAGGATGTATGTCATGAAAAAACCCACTAAGTGGGAATATTACCTACACCTTGCATATTTTGCATATAACAACGGATACCAGACTTCCGCAAAGATGAGTCCCTTTGAGGTACTCTATAGACGGAAGTGTAGAACATCAGTTACTTGGGATAGCCCAATGGATTGTCTCATATTAGGGCTTGATTTGTTAAAGGACTTGGAACAATTGGTTACCAAGGTTTAGGTGAAGCTTGAAGAAGCACATGAACGCTAGAAAAAATACACAGATAAGAAAAAAAATATAAAGACAATAAAATAGGAGACCATGTCTACTTGAAAGTAAAAGCAAAATGAAGCTCATTCAGCTTGGGAAGGTGCGGTAAGTTAGCTCCTAGATTTTGTGGACCCTTTGAGATATTGGCCAAGAGAGCGCCAATGGCATCTGAACTAGCGTTACCAACTCACATAAGAGTCCATAATGTTTTCCATGCATCATTATTACAAAAATATGTTTATGATACTAAACATGTTATTGATTGGCCCTTATTATAGGTGGATCCTGAAGGGGAGTTTACCCCTAAACCTCTTCATATATTGGACAAGAGAGAGGTGTAGCTTAGGAAGTACACCATAGTCCAGTTGATAGTGCAATGGAATCACTTCAAAGCTGATGAGGCTACTTGGGAGAATGAAGCCACCATGAGAAAGGATTACTACGCCTTATTTCATTTCATTCTAAGTCTCTAGAACACTAGGGATGGTGTTTTTCTAAGTAGGGAGGGATGTAATATCCTGAATTTTGACCTAACACTTATGGGCATAAGCCCCATTAATTATGATGTCACTTTGATGTTTTATTTTGATATATAGGGTCTAGGACCCCACTGCATATGAACATGATGATTTGTTTGATGTATTGGGTGTAATCCAGTTACATATATTTTATGTATGATTTTATGTGTTGGGGGTGGACCCTGAAGCATATGATTGATGAGATGTTTTGTGTTGAGCGAGAAGCTGTGGAGAACAAGAGTGTTTATGTTTTGGTGAGAGAGAAGCTCTCAAACACATAAGATATGAAAAACTTTGTGTTTATCAGCAAGCTCTAAAGAAAATGAAAAGATAAATTGGAAGTGTTGGGCATAAGCCCTAGAACCTTCCAATTTGATGTTGAGCATAAGCTCTAGAACATCGGATCCTTGGCCATTATATCCCTAGGTGTATCCTACAAGTACATCGTAGCATTAGTGTTGAGTGAGGAGCTCTGGAATTGCACTAAGTTTGTAACACCTTGTTTTTAGCATTGATAATGGGCTATGGATAAGTGTTAGGAGTTACTAAAAAGAATTAATGATTTCGAGTGAAAACGACTCGAGTAAACTATTGATCTCACCTGACTTATTTACAAGTGATTAAATGATATATTGAATTTATGTATCTTATCAAGCACTGAATAACGACCATGTTATACAAGGGAATCCAAAATGAAAGGATGTTTAGATTTTCCTAGCCTAGTAGACCTAACCACCTACCTGATTTCCTTAATGAAGAAAGTGTCATAAGTTTAGGAAACATGTTATATGATACCTAAAGACAAATGTTAACAAATAATATATATATAAGTATATATTTTATACATGGTATGTATAAGAGTAAACATAGTAATAAAATTAAAAGGATGAGAAATAAATAGAGGCTCCATTTATTATTATTATTACTTTAAAAAAATTAAATAGTATAATACCTACAAAAATCCAAATATGAACTAGTTAAAAGTTCCTAAGTAAAATATTAAAAAAATACCTAAATTAAATAAAATGGTTAAATCAAGAAATCAAATAATTCTTGATTTAACTGCCTCTTTGACTGAAAAGTCTTCCTACAAAGTCCGAAGACAAAGAGAGGCTTGGGGATATCTTCCATCTTTTTGGTGAATCATTATTTCTTCTTGTTTATTCTCAAGAGAGTTCTTGGAGAACATTTTACTAAGAGGAAAAAGGAGAACTGATTCAGACATGATATCCCAGTTAGGGAAGCCTTATCTTAGGAGTTCTAAGCTACTTGCATGTTGGAACCAGCTCGGGAGGAACCGAATGAAAACCAAGAATGGTTTTGGGTTATGGTTGGGTGGAACATGGTAGTTCCCAAGTGATTTTCTTATCTATACAGAGGTGAGATCTTCCTGTGGATTTGTTAATACTGGGTAATTGAGTGTGCAAGTCTTCAACCATTGGAATAGCTTCACCTTATAGGTATGAGGTTCTTTATTTTTCTGTTCCATTATCTAGTATAATTCCTATTAGAATATTTAAGTCTTTATGTTATAATTCTAACCCTATGTCTAAATTTTTATCTTGTTAGAATAGTTAAAGGTTTATGTTATATTTATAACCCTATCTTTGCAATTATTTCTTGTTAAAATATTTAAGGGATCACATTTTATTTATAAACCCTATCCCTGTCCATAATGTTTAAGAGTTTATGTTTTTAATTATAAAACACTATGTGTGAAAATTATTTTGTGTCTACAAAATATTTAGGGATTATTTCTTCTATACTTAGTTTTGTATTTATTTCATAGCTTAGACTTTTTTTTCCTAAGACCTAGAAATTACTCTACATAGAGTCTATAGGTTTATTTTACCTATGGATCCTACTCGAAGATTTCATATTGCCAATAGGACTATATTTAGGAGCAAAAAGACTATTTAAGAATAAACTATAAACATAACTCAATTATAAAACTCATTTAATTAAAGTCTTAACCTAAGAAAACAAATCATTTCCATTATTTAAATATAAACAGAACAATAATCAAATAACCAATTAAAATGCCAAACATTCAAGATATTGAGACCATCTCAGGGTCTGAAGTTGTAAACAATAACCCACATAGATCCATCTCATTTATAGTAAACCAAACTATATATTTAAGATACAAATTACCTATATGAAAATAGTATTCCATAATGAAAGTTCCAACGAAGTAATTCAATACATAATGCTATGCACATAACTCTTTTAAAAACATAGTATAAATAAATAGAGCTTGTTGGATCAATTCCTGTAGTAGTTAATGCCAAAACAAACCAATACCTTTATCAACATTTACAACCATAGAAACCCAGGATCAATTCCTATTGAGTCCTCTTATTTCAAGTCATCCTATCGAATCCTGTAAGGTTTGGTTTTATTCTAATGAATGTTGCAGCGTTTTAAATAACAAAACAGACCACACTATTATAAATACATAGACTGAAAAACAAATTCACCTAATCTCTACACAGGAGTCAAAGCCCCAAATAAATTACACACCGTAACTACTTCATGGCCCTTGGCCCTTTACATAAACAAAGAATTTAAACATTACCATAAACCCTTTATCAACCCTATCAACAATATGCAAATAACAATGACACCTAGGGAAGGGTTACACCAATAGTCACAACTCTTATACACAAAGTATTCATTAACCATGAATCAAAACATAAAAAAATAAGTCACTTAACCAACACACAGTCGCATCTCTAAATGGCGGGAAAAGCCATTGCCATCTATGCAATGGATCCAAAGGCCAAACACCACAGTTAATGAATCCATATAAATAATTTCAACAAGATTTGTGATTTCAAACCGAGTCTAACTAATGACAATGAATAAGAATCATACCCATGAAATCGAACAGTATGCAAATGATGTATATATAGACATAACCATTATAAAAACAAATAAAGAAATTATACATTCATATAACCTAGGCCTTGCACCATTACAAGCAATGGTGTTGCCTCCATTACCAAGAACATAAACATATTCACAATACGCAGAGCCTATCAAGTTTACCAAGCCACATTACTCCGCAGAGCATCCTTAAAAAAAAACCCAAAATACATTGGACCCGGACCGAAAGCACTAAACCCCAACAAAACCCCAAGTATTAACACATCTATGATTCCTTACAAATCATTACATAGATAGTCCCTTTCCCAAAACACAACCATTAAAAACTAGAGCCAAACATTCAAACCCACGACAAGTTTTAACTCTGTCGCAACAACCATGTAAGAGAGGGACAAGTTTTAAACTTGTACAGTAGGGCTTACCCAAATGGGTATGGTGTTGACCTTAGGGTGACCCATGACCCACTATTTTATTCATACCCTGCAACTTGCAAACAAACAAGCCATGATGAGGAGTACACATTGAAACAAAACTGAACAGATAAAATAGCATTGTTAAACGAGAGTGTGATACATACATGCCATCATGGCTAAGCTTCAAAGATTCACACCACCACACAGTGCAGAGGAAAATCTCACCCAACCATGATACAAATGAACAAACAAGTGCAAGAGCCAAGCCCTAATCTTGAGGGCCACGCTTTCCAAGGTGCATTTATGTCGTCACACTGGACTCCGATAACATAATTCGAAACCTATATCATTTAGTTCATGCCACCCTTAAAACCATGTTCAAAAAACGTGCATTACATAATTCCCATATTGTGTGTCGAATACATAAAGGTTTATCCATAGTCCATGGAGGGATTATGTTAAGGTTTTTAAAACCCTACACCAAGACTATGTTAAAGCATGAACCAAGTTATAGTGTGCCAATACCATATAAAATGTGTTCCATGTAAATAATAAAAGCAGCAGTAATTAAATCACTATCATAGAGTCCATAAAAATAATGTTAGTAACCAGTGCAGCTCATGCTAGTGAAACATCCAGCCTGGTGTAAATATCAACTAACAACTGTCATAGTAATCACTAGGATAGGACTGTAAATCTGTCATCGTCCAAAGCCAAGTGTTAGTGACGAAACATGCAGTATGTCTTGTTCAGCTGTTATAAGCAGTTTCCGTTGTAAAGTGCACCTTTACGCGACAAGGAAAGAAATGCATTAGTTCATGAGAACTAAGTAAGCCCCATGGTGACAAGTAGAAAATAGTTACCTTCTAGGTGTTTAGAAGGGAAACATGTCTCGCCACTCCACCCCTTTTTTTCCAATAACAAGATAAGTCAAAATTGTTTATAAAATAGTAATCAAAATTTTTAAATGAGTACGAAATCAAAGGAGCAAATACTTATAAATGTGTAACCATAAAACAAAATAGTAAACAAACATCACGGCAACGTAGTATTACATTACTAACCATATCTGAAAATATGAAAGCAGGACGTAAGAATAGCTTACGATGATACAGTACAATAAAAAAATTACGACACATTCCACATAGTCAAATAATGTCTAGCTCAAGTAGTAAATGACTAGCCTAATAATTGTTTTTTTTTTCAAATTTTGGGGACATTACAGTGAAAGTAAAACATGTGAGTAGAACCAAAAATTAATAACTTGTCAAGGTAAAATATTCGGGTCTAAAAGGCCGACCATATTGGTATACTTGTCTAGTCGGTTTCACCCAACAATTAAAAAGAAAAGGAGGTCGGCGTAAATTTTTAGTAGCTGAGCGATAAACTCAAGTTTAGTCAAATCGATTTTTGCTAACAGATTTGAAGTTAAGCTAATAGTTGCATCATCAATGGAGTTAAGCTCCTAGTTGTATGTAATAATTGAATAATTATATCTAATAACCAAATACTTGTATGTAATAATCAAATAGTTTAATTTGAAATTTATTTTTTTCAAATGTCATGAAGTGTATTTATCAATTTTGTTATGACATCAATATTGTTAACTCATTGATTTTTTAAATTTAATTTTTTTTAATTTACAATTAATAAAAACTTATTTCATCTAAAATCAAAATTATGTGACACGAAAAATTCTACATACATTAAATTAGATTTTGAAAAATAGAATTTTAAAATAATAAACTTTACTCTTATAGATCTATTCATCATATTAAAATCTATAAAAGACATTTTATAGTTATGTTTCTTTAATATGTTTTCATAAGTTTGGATATTTTTAATAGTGCTAATGTTGAAGGTTTTGAAATGTTCATCTGCAATTAACTCGACATAGGTTTAAGAAGGCGAGAAATTGTAGGAATAAATAATTATCATGAAAGAAAACAAGAAGTTGTTGTTGAATCTGCATGAACGATTGAGAATATTATCATTGCTAGAAAGTGAGATGAAGAAAAAATTTAACACATTTAATATTTAATAATTGTTAAATACTTTGGATATTTATTTTTGATATTTTGATCAAATAAGGTCAAAATAAATGTAGAAGAATCATTATTATTTAAAAAATTAAAACTAAGAGAAATAAGAACTGAAGTAGCCATTAAAAGAGTGTAGGCTCACCCACAAGGGGGACTCAAAAATGACAAAATTAGCTGAGTAAAAATCTCAAGTGATGCATGAGGCATCTTCCCTAAAATAAGGTTGAGACTCCTTCTCGAGAAATAATGAGCAGGGGATTATATATGACCAAAGTCCTAGGAAAATTAGTATAAAGTACTGGTCTCATCGAATAAGCAAGAGGGTTGTGATGGAGAGAAATAATCTAGTTTATGCGAGAGAGATAGAGCATTGATCCAGCGATGCGACTCGTATATAAATTTATCTTAAATATACTTCGATCGAAAATCAATTTTAATTTCCAAACCCAAAGCTTAGCGAACAATAGATCTCTTCCAACCGGTAGTAAGACTAAGGTTACACATACCTTTTTTATTTGCAGAATGGAGTTCACCATTTTAGACAAGCCATGCCATTGAATGTACATGCACACATATTTTAATCTTAGAACATTTTTTGAGATTGAATACAATGAAGATCAATTATGAATGTTTATTTTAATACTTTTACCTTGAAACAAATCATTTTGGATGCGCAAGAGAGAGCTTAAACCCTTACTCCATAACCACAACCAATTTTGTTTACAAATATGGACCCTAACTTGATCCATTGAAATTGTTCGTTTATGCAACCGACGAACCATCCAACCTCACTGTAAAACATAGGTAGTACAATATTAAAAATAAAGGCAAAAATATCTATAAAAAAAGCTGAAACCTCAAAACAATGAAGAAAACACTTATCATTTGGAATTGTTACTCTTTCAAGAATGGATGGCCATAAATGCGAAGCTAAATAAAAGATTCAAACTGCAACAAGAGCCGAGGTTATCCTCATGCCACTCTTTAAACCGAATTTTTTTCTAAGTTAAGAGGAACCATGCATGGCTCTTACATTTCTTCACCTGTCATAGACAATGTATAGTTAGATTTTGTTAAACTGTATAGATATTTTATATACAAACACTGATAGGATTGGAAACCTTACCTATTTAAACTGTACAATACTACCGAGGGTTTCTTCTCCTCAAACATTTTTCCATTACTTTACGTTGTGCAAACAATAGTATTAGTTTTTATCCGTTTTAAAACTAATACCAAACAAAAGGAAAAACCTGCCAAGAGTTTTGTGATTACCTTAAGGAAATCCTAGCTCCTCTTCGTTGTAAGAAGTTTCTTCACCAAGAATCGATGGGAGGAACAAAAACTTTTTACCCTTATACACAAAGAAACATATACAAATTAAATTTTATGCAGAGGTAAAGAGCTTGGCTCAGGTTCAAACCACATTGATACACTTTAAACAAAACCACAAATTTCACACATTTTTGAGCTGAAGAGAGCAACGTATATTGCATTAAAACCAGAGAATGCATACTTGAATCCATACCAAGATGTTTCTTAAACCTAAAAAAATCATAACTCTCAGCAAGGAGGTTTGAAAAAAAAAGAAGCAAATAACCAACAGAGCAACCGAAGGGTCAAGTTTCATGATAGCATAAATGTGTAAACATTCCAAAACGTTTGTTATAAACCCCAAAAATCAAATCCAACACTGTCGAACGCAAGTAGGTTACATGTGGAGGTCCGAGATGCATTTCGTTTTATGAACATAAGTTAAGATCTTCCATAGTATTAAATGTTTCCTGGGCTATGCTATCAACTCACAAGCCACAAGATGGATAGCTAAAACCTCCTTTAAGCCTTCATTAAAACCGCATGAGTTGTCATCCATGCCATCTAAACATTTTAATATGTGTAACTCCCTTGTTTACATTTTATCCATCGCATTATGTCTTCTAGCATAGGATATGTCTCAATATTTCCATCGCTTATATGGTATGCCCTTGCTAGTGTTAAACATTATCGGTTCAAAATCTGCTTAACCCTTTTGCAAGGTGGTTAAACCCTTAAATGTGAAACCTTCATCATTTTTGGAACTAGAGAAAAATACTTGTGTTCAAAAGTATTCCAAGGCTTAGGAACATAGATAGTAAACGTTAAATTTCCTTGCTATTAAGCCACAATATAATCCCAATGGTTTATCATAGTTGATTATTGACCTCAAGATTGGTGATAAGTCCTTCCAACATGTAAACAATGAAAATTAGAATGGTAACCAATCATAGTTGATTATTGACCTCAAGATTGGTGATAAGTCCTTCCAACATGTAAACAATGAAAATTAGAATGGTAACCAAGTAAGTATAAGTTAAAAATAAGTTACGACAAAGAGTGAGTATGTTTGATACATTTAATATTTTATTTTATTTTGTGTATAAATGGATTTGTGATAGAATGGTATCAATGCACAGTTACAACACTCAAAAAAAGGCCCAACACTTAAACAAATACAAACCAAAAGCTAATTTATGTAACGGTTTGATTCTCTTTGTAAACAGGAAGAGAAGAATAACCTTGATTTTGTAGAAAATATGGAAGATGTGGAAATGACTATTGAATGAGAATCACATCCTAAAGAACCATAAAAATTAGAAGAAGGGAATATTAAAGATGGTGATATTTGGGTAAATCTAAATGAAAGTATGAATGATAACAAATATGAACTCCTACAAACAGTAAAGGATTTAGAATCAGAATTGCAAAATGTTAAGGAAGATAACTAACGCATCTTGAAATCACAAGAGGAACTAAATAATGTCCTCATAAGTAAAATATATAATATCGAAGAAGAAAAGATTAAAGGAACTGAATTAGAAATGACAAAAACAACACCTTATAAAAATAAGGTAAGAATTTTTTTTTTTTTAATAATGAGACTGAATATTTAAGTGACAAATCAACTAAACAAAGTAATTGAAAATAGAAAGGTTTTAGTGAAAGAAACCATAATAATTAACATAAAAATAAATATAAGCCATATGAAGAGATTATCGATGAATTTAAAAATATTAAACCTCCTATGTTCAATGGAGAGATTGGAAAAGGAGAAGAATACGAAGCTTGTCTTTGTGGAATCAAAAAATATTTCCATATCTATACCTATTTCGATGAGTTAAAAAAAATGGAAATTTATAACTTAATAGGAAAAGATGATATTTGGTGGAAATACATCAAGAAGGTAAAAATAATTAAAGAACGTTATGTAACCTGGAAATCGTTTAAGAAATATTTTAAAATAAAATATTTATCCGAACAATATTATGAAGAAAAATATAAGGAATTATATGAATTTATATTAGGCGCAATGATGATGAAAGGACTATGCAGTAAATTTCTAAGTTTATTATGTTATGTACCTTACATTACGGAAGAAAAAATGAAAATTGAGTGTTTTCTTGGTTATTTACCTCTTATGTTTAAAGAGAGAATCAAATATGATAATACAAAAACTCTGGAAGAGGCCATGGGAAAAGAGAAATTATGTCATGACCAAAATAAAAACACACAAAAAACTATACCTAATTGGAAAAATAAAAGAGGTGAAAGTTTTGAACATAAAAAGAAAAGTACAAAATTTTATAAAAATTCTGTAAATTATTATTGGGGATATCAAGGAAATAGTTTTAAAAATAATAAATAGTAGAATCCTACTACAATAAAAGAAAGATAAGTGCCCGGTCCTTATAACAAAAATACTGCACAAAGGGAACCATTAAAATATTTGGAAGGCGGTGAACCACATTATTTTAAAGATTATCATGTGAGAAGGAAAAACATTAATAATGTGCATCCTGTTCAATAAGATACTAATCTGGGAGATATAACAAGTATCATGCCTAGAATCAGTGAAACAATGGAGAAAATGCAAGCATATCATGAAATATCTGTGGTCAAAATCGAAAGTATGTTAACGGATAAACCAATATCTATATCGATTGATCTAGGTGCAATTTTAAGTTATCTATCACATAGAGTTGTAGAGTTATACAAGCTACAAAAAAATAAATTTGAAAAATATTGGTTAGTTCAACTTACTACAGGAACAAAGCGAAAAGTAAATAGCTTCGTGAAAAATTGTGATTTTGTTATGAATGGTCTTAAAACGCAAGATGATTTAAATATTCAACCTTTAGGATATTATGATTTTTTTATAGGAATGGATTGGTTAGAGAAACATAGAATTATTTTAAATTATTATGATAAAACATTCTCATGTTTATATTTTGAAAGTAAAATTATTGTCGTAAAAGGAATTCCCACGATGTCTCCATAAGAAAAATTTTAGATTTACAAATGAAAAAGTTTTTTTGTAAAGGTTGCAAGGTTTTTTCAATTTACATAATCGATGATATAGTGAAAAATAATCAAGTAAATTTAGAAGACATGCCAATTCTAAAATATTTTAAAGACGTATTTTCAAAAGAAATTTTTGGATTACCTTCGAAAAGAGATATAGATTTTGCAATTTATTTGATACTAGGGTTGGTACTAGAATCAAAAGCTCCATATTATATGAACATTTTGGAACTTAATGAGTTAAAATCACAAATACACGAATTTGTTGATAAAAAATGCATTTAGCCTAGTGTTTCCCCATGGGGAGCACCCGTACTATTTGTAAAGAAACAATATGGTACTTTACAGTTATGTATAGATTATAGACAACTAAACAAAATGAAACATAAAAACCGATATCCTCTACCTCATATTGACGATCTATTTGATCAGGGGAAACAATAGTTTCTAAAATAGACTTGAGATCAGGATATCATCAAGTACGGATTAATGATGAGGATATATTTAAAACAACTTTTAGAACTAGATACGGTCATTATTAATTTGTTGTATCGTTATTTGGGTTGAAAATGCATCGACAAATTTTATTGGTTTAATGAACAACATATTAAGTAAATATTTAGATAAATTTGTATTCGTATTTATCCATGGCATATAAATCTATTATAAGAATAAAAAAGAACACGAAGAACACTTCAAAATCATTCTATAATGTTAAGATAACAACAATTATTTTCCAAGTTTAGCAAATGTGACTTTTTCAAAGATAAAATTCAATATCTAGGACATGTGGTGTCTAAACAAGGAATATCAGTACAGATACCGATAAAATTTAAGCTATCATGGAATGTTATGTTCCTAGAAAACATAACTAATATAAGATCTTTTACAAGGATTACTAGCTATTATAGTAAATTCATTGAAGAATTTTCTAAAAGTGCATATCTTATAAATTCATTACAAAAGAAAGGTAAGAAATTTGATTTGAACGAGAAATGTGAAGAAAGTTTTAATAAAATAAAGCACTTATTAACAACAAGACCTATTCTAAAGATTGTTGATGCATTGAAAATATTTTGTTGTATGTACTGATGCATCCAAAGAAGGTTTAGGAGGAGTACTAAATCAAGCAAATTATGTTATAGCCTATGAGTCTAGGAAGCTTAAAGAACATGAAAATAATTATTCTCCTCATGATATAGAGCTAGTTGCTATCATTCATGCACTTAAGATGTGGTGACACTATCTTATAGGAAGAATATTTTTTGTTAAAGTCTGATAAATAAATTCTAAAATATTTATTTGACCAACAAAATATTAATGCTAGACAGGATAGGTAGTTATCTTTCTTCAGCGAATACAACTTTGAAATACAACATATCAAAGGGAAAAAAATAAGGTGGAAGACGCTTGAAGTTGTCATTCAAATATGTTATATGTAACTACAAGTAGTAGATATGACACATATTAGAATATTAAAAGGAAAATGCATCAAATTTTGATAAAGATTACCAAAAATTAAAAGAGAAGACTACAGAAAATGAAGTGTATCGTGTAAAAATGGAATTCAGTTTGAACAAAAAGGGGTTGTTATTACATAAAAGAAGACTATATATATACCTGATTTTAAAAAAAAAAATTTAAATTTTATGAATGAATTAAATAAAATATTGTATTTAGGACACCCTAGATATCAAAAAATTATTAGCATGATAAGAAAAGATTTATTTTGGCCTAACATGAAAAATTAAGTGGAAGAATATTTATCTTGATGTATTGAATGTGAGCATGTAAAAGTTGAACTTTAGAATCCATCCAAATTGTTACAGCCATTACCTATCCTATAATGGAAATGGGAGATTATCAATATGGATTTCATAACCGGGTTACCTAAAAATTTTAAATAAACTGACTCAATTATGATTGTGGTGGATAAGCTTTGTAAGGCAGCCGACTCTATTCAAGTAAAGTATACATATAAAGTTATTGATATTGTTAATATTTTTTATGAAGGGAAATTTCAAATGACATGGTGTTCCTAATATAGTAATTTCTCATAGAGATGCAAAGTTTACAAGAAATATCTGGAAATATTTATTTAAAGGTTTACATACACAATTAAATTTTAGTACTGCATACCATCCTCAAACTGATGGTCAAACTGAAAGGCTAAATCATACTTTAGAAGACATGCTTACAATGTACATAATGGATAAACCAGGTAACTGGGAAGAGTATTTACATCTGGTATAGTTTGCATATAATAACCATTTTCAAGCTTGGGCTAGATTAAGTCCATTTGAAAAACTGTATGGACGAAAAATGCAATACTCTAATTTCTTGGAGTAGTCTAGTTGATAGATTAATGTTAGGACCCGAAGTATTGAAATATATGGAACTAAGAGTAAAACATGTCCACCATAACTTGAAGGTATCCCAAGATAATAAAAAATGTTATGTCAACTTCAAAGAACTCTACGAGAGTTCCAGGTAGGAGATCATGTTTATGTGAAAGTGAAACCCATAGAAAGTTCCCTAAGATTGGGAAAATATTCAAAATTGGCACCAAGGTTTTGTGGACCTTTTGAAATATTACCAAAGGTTGGACCAATGGCATATCAATTAGTGTTACCACCTACTATAAAAATACATAATATTTTTCATGTTTTGATTTTAAAGAAATGTGTTCATTATGCTACTCATGTGGTTGAATGGAATGTCATATATGTGGAATCCGAAAGAGAATTTCAGGTAGAATCAAAATGTATTCTCGACAAGAGAGAACTTTTACTATAGAACTGTACCATCAGACAAGTCAAGTTGGAATGGAAGCACCTTAGTCTGAAAGAATCCACTTGGAAATTGGAAATTAATATGCGAGAAGCATATCCAGTTTGTTTCAAAATGATTTAGAAGAAGTTTAAAAGGTAACACTGAGGAAAATGTTAATTTTAAAGGGGAGTTGTATGTAACACACTAAATATTTAATAATTGTTAAAGGATTTAAATATTATTTTTGATATTTTGACCAAATAAGGTCAAAATAAATGTAAAATAATTATTATTATTTAAAAATTAAAAATTGAGAGAAATTAGAACTAAAGTAGTCGTTAAAAAAGTGTTTGCTGACCCATAAGAGGAAATAACAAATGGAAAAAAAATATTGAGTAAAAGCTTAAGTGATGTAGGAGGCATCTTCCCTAAAATCAAGTCGAGACTCCTTGTGGATAAATAATGAGAAGGTGGCTCATAAATGATAAAATTCCTGGGAAATATACTATAAAGTATTGGTCCCATCGAATAAGTAGGAAGCTTGAGATGGAGAGGAGATAATATATTTTATGCATAGAGAGATAGAATGTTGATTAGTCTTTTCCCTTGTGGTTCAACAAACATTCTTGGGTGTTCTAGAGAAAGTGGTTTGGCTGCTCTAGGAGTTTGGTTGGGAGGAATGACAACTTTAGTTTTGTTTTCCCATCAATGGTGACAGATTTTATTTTATTAACCCTGTAATGTTAAATGTTTAATTACATTTATGAATGATGATTATTCTAGTTTTTCTTAATATATTCTATGTACATGAAATATAGATCCAATACCTCATAAATATTTCTTCCTATTTTTTATTTATTTATGCATAGTAATAATAGAAATAGAAAGTATATTTCATACAAAAATTCATTATCAAGCTAAGAAAACCCTATACATATTGTTAGAACTATTTTATGATAAATCACTAATAAAGCATAAAAAAAATTATTTTATCATTATACATAGATAGTAATGAGATTTCAAAGACTTCTTATGAAAGTTAAAGATACAATAAATATTATCAATTTATTTTATTAACAATGCTTATGTTGTTATGGCCAGAATAAAACCTTTTATAAATCTAAATAAATTGTAAACATATTAAAAAACAATAATATAAACCTAGGGATCAAATAAAATGTAAATGCATAAAGTTGCAATGAAAAACTAGAGTCCAATAGATGGATTGATAGTTATTACAGTCATTCATGGAACCGATAACTAAGTTTCATTTCAAATTAAATTCTTTAGCAGAGGGAAAAAAAAATCAAATGATATAAATTGTACATTATAAACAAGTTGATAAGGACATAGTTCCATTCCAAAAAATAACTTAAAACCATATAGTTTTATTAAGCACGAAAATTATCAAAGTTACAAGACAAATACAAGATCCAGCAATGGGATTGGTATACAAACTTATCTTAAAGATAGAGAGGGAAAAAATCCCTTTTCATTTCCAAACCCAAATCTTGGAGAACAATATATCTCTAACAACCAATAGTTAGACTAACGTTACACATACCTTTTTTATTTGCAAAATGGAGTTCACCATTGAAGAAAAGCCACACCAGTGAATGTACATGCACACAAATATTTTAATTCTAGAATCGTTTTGGAGATTGAATACAACAAAGATCAATTATGGAGGTCTAGGTTAATACTTTTACCTCAAAACATAGCATTTTGAATGCGCAAGAGGGAGCTTAAAACCTTACTCCATAACCACAACCATTTTTGTTTACAAATATGGACCCTAGCTTCATACATTGAAACTACTCATTTGTGCAACCAACAAACCATCCAACCTAACTGTAAAATAGAGCTATTACAAGATTTAAAATAATTGCTGATAGATTTCTAAAAAAAACTAAACCATGAAACAATGAAGGAAACACTTATTGTTTGGCATTATTATTATTTCCAGAATGAATCTACATAAATGTGAATCTAAATCGAAGATTCAAACTAAAATAAGAGTCAAGATTATCCTTAGTACACTCTTTAAGCCGACTGCATTTTTAAGTTAAGAGTAACCATACTTAGATATTACTATTCCTTTCCCTATCATAAACAGGGTATAGTTAGATTTTGTTAAACTAGATAGATATTTTAGCTACAAATGTTGATAAGATTGGAAACCTTACCTATTTAACTTATTTAAGATTAGTGAGGGTTTATCCTCCTCAAACATTTTTTCGTTACTTTACCTTGTGCAAATGATAGAATTAGTTGTTATCCATTTTAAAACTAATATCAAATAAAAGTAAAACCCTGCTAAGATGTTTGTGATTGTTGGAGGATCTAGTCGGCTAAGTTGACTAGACTTGCTAGTCGACTAATTGTAGATTAGGTCGACCTCATAGGTTGTGTTGTTTGGTTGAACCGGCACGTAGTCTCTGTAACTATTTTGTAAACATATATATAGGCTATTGAGCTAGGTAGATACTTGGTTCAGTTTATTGTATGAACCCACATGTGTACTTGAGTATTATAATATGTTTATTTGTCTCCCATTCTTGTCTCGTTCTCTATTATTGTTATACGATTCTATATGGGTATCATTGGTAACCTTGCAATCTAAGTCATTACAACATTGGTTCTATTTCTGGTGGTACATATACTAGAATGACTATCACTAGATGATATAAGAGGGGGAGATTAAGAATTGGTGGGAATGTACAATTGTGAATTATTTGTAGAATTGTGCCAAAAGAAACAAACTAACTATTGCCAAAGCAAAGGAGAATTTTTTCTTTGAAACATATCAAAATTTTGTCGATTTCGTACCTTAGTATTTGAAAAATCTATTAGATGAAACAACTGACAGGAAATAAAGATCAATAGTTACTACAGAAGTTAACAAGGGGACGCCGCACAAATTTTTCGGAGTGGTTCGAAAGAATCTCTAATGAGTTATGTGAGTAGAGAGAAGTTGATGAAAAAGTCTCCATTAATAATATCCAAAATAGAGTCTATAACGACCTCATCGAACAGTTCCTTTGTTCATTGCCAACAATTTTGTTTAAGTTTTTTTATCGCAAGGGTGTTGGTCACATTGTCGAACCTCGTCCACTACTAATAACTCTACCAGCAAACACAAACTGGGAGGAAAATCAGAAGGAGTGGGAGAAATTTGTTCAAGAAATATCGTGGGAGTACTTCTTAAATAAATATACAGTTCCACTCGGGATTTTTCAAAATATTTCAGGTCAGATATGGGGGGATAGTTGGTCATGTTCTGAAGTAGAGTAGAGAAATTCTAGTTGATTAATGAAGCAAACACCAATGCCAGTGATGAAAATGTGGAAACTGAACCCAAGTGATAGAACAATTACACTCACAAAATTGCTAATCAAACATGCAAAATTACCATCATAGGAGACTGAAATTGAAGCATAACACTAATATGTATTGAATAAATGTACAATAGCCAACCTTGTGAAGTCATAGGCTGCTACAATATATAATTACATGAGATATTTGAATGCATAAGGATGCCATTCGAAATAGTCAAAAAGTAGGCATACTAAATCTAGTCAAATCCCCTGTAGGTGCATAGAGCAGTTTCCAAATCCACTTAGAGGCTCATGAATTGGCAAAGTCAAGTACGCAAGCTAATAAGGGATGAAAAGAAAACTCATAAATTCTTTTATTAGGATAAAAGGATGGAGTATTATGTGGGAAAAAAACAAGTCAACTACACCTAGTCTTGATTTCCCCGTTGCCTTAATTCTCAATAAAACAGACAGCTTTGCAGAAAAAGAAAATATGCACTTTCGAGGATATGGAATAAAGCATACATGTTAAATATGGTTTCCAAGAGGTTTCCCAAGTGCTCCATGACTCAGTTTTAGCAAGTGTTGACTTCTATGACATGTAGAAGGAAACTAGCATAGAGTGGAATATAGGAGACTAGGTAAATAAGACAAAAATGAATTAATTAATGTCTAAGGTAGTTAACTATGGGTTGATTATTATAACAGCCCCCTTAAGCCTAAATTTATGAGTAAATATCAGAAAACTATAGGTCCTAGAAACAAGTCTTAGTCACCCTTTACTTACTGCATGTCCATTTAACCAAGGAAAGAGGCAAAAACCCAGTGGGAAAATCCTCCCTTAAACATGGACAGTAAAATAAAATTTGAAAATCTTGTCATCAATTATGCTTCACAACATGATCAGCAATCCCCAGCACTGATTTGAGATTGCTGAATGTCTTCTCACAAAAAATTTTGGTGAAGATGTCTGCTACTTGTTCTGAAGATGCACAGAAGAGTAAGTGAATGGTGCCATCATGCACAACCTGTCTGATGTAGTGCATATGGATCTCAAGGTGTTTGGTAATCTATCTCTAAAATGGATCATTGCAGATTCAAATGGTGCTTTGATTATCACAATAGATAATAGTTGAAAACTTTGATTCAAAGCCACGCTCACCAAGTATTCCATGCAACCACAAACATTGAGTTGTTGCATTTACAACTCCTATGTACTATGATTCTGTAGATGAGAGTACTATGACACTCTGCTTCTTGCTTGACCAGTTGATTGGTCCTTCTGCAAGCATGAACACATATCCTGATGTTGACCTTCAATCTGTGTTGTCACCTGCCCAATCACTCTTAGTAAACCCAATAAAATCAAGATTAGATTTAGCTTTCTAGAAGATCAAGCATGAACACATATCCTGATATTGACTTTCGATCTGTGTTGTCACCTGCCCAATCACTCTTAGTAAACCCAATCAAATCAATATTAGATTTAGCTTTGTAGAAAATCCCATGAGTTATTGTTCCTTGAACAAAGTTAAGGATCCTTTTGGCTGCTCTCCAATGGATCCCATGAGGCTGATCCATGTATCTTGAAGCCACACTCACTGCATAAGATAGATCAGGTCGATTGTGTGTAAGGTAAAGTAAACACCCAATCAAATTCCTATACAATGTATTATTTACCATAAGAGAAGAACCTGATTCTTCAAGCTTAACTCCTGAAAGGAAGGGAGTCTTGCTTGGATTTCAATATTTCATGTTGAAATTGTTCAGAAAATATAAGGCATACTTGGACTGATGTATTTTGATTCCATATTGGGATTGAGAAATTTTGAGACCCAAGAATTGGCTCAACAATCCCAAATGAGTCATAGAAAATGAATGGTTCATTGCATCCTTCAAGGAGCCATTATCTTTCTTTGAACTTCCTGTAATCAGAAGGTCATCCACATACAAGACAATAATCATCAAAGAACCATGAATCAGCTTCAAATAAAAATTAGGATCATACTTGCATTGAACAAAACTCAATCACAGTAGAAAACCATCAATCTTGGCATACCAAGCCCTAGGGGCTTGCTTGAGCCCATACAATGATTTATTTAACCTGCACACAAAAGATGGATTAGAAACAAATCCTTGAGGTTGCTGCATGTAAATATATTCAATGAGATCCCCATTTAGGAAAGAACACTTCACATCCATGTGATGTTCCTCCCACTGCTTCGAAGCTACAATGGCTAAAGCTAGCCTTATGGAGTTCATCTTTTCCAATGGTGCAAATATTTTATTGTAGTCAATATCATGTACCTGTGAGAAGCCCTTGGCCACCAATATTTTCTTATATTTCAAAGTTGAACCATCAGCAGAAAACTTAGTCTTGAAAACCCACTTACACTGAACTAGCTTCCTCCCTGGGGGAAGATCAACCAGTTCTCAAGTGTTGTTCTTCTAGAGCAAGCTGAATTATTCTTTCATGGATTTTTTCCATATTGGATCATGTGCTGCATATTCATATGTCTATGGGTCTGATTCAACCATCAGATAGCACTTCTTTGCAAACAAAGGGTCTTTCATACACAGGGCACTCTCAAACTGAGATCTAGTCCTCCTAGGGTCACTAGGATTTCCAGCTAGTTCCCCAGTTGCATGAATGGTATTTTCTGCCCATTTTGGTCTTGTAGGAATGTCAGGATATGCAATTAAATAATCATTATCAGACATATCAGAATCAGCAAACTCATTTTTCTCTCCACTTACATTCAATGGATCTGGTGGTGAAGAAGGCTCTCCAACTTCAACTGCTACTAATGGCTCTTCTTGAAACTGAACACTCCTTTCAATGAAGGATTTGTTAGTGCTCAATTTTATCAGCTTGTACCCTTTTGAATCTTCAGAATACCTAAAAAATAGGCACTCTTGGCTTTGGGTATGCAAAGCGTTTCTCTTTTCAGTTGGAATTCTATCCCAAGCCTTTGAGGCAAAAATATTGAAATGGGTCACATCTGGCTTGTGCCCACTCCAAGCTTCGAAAGGAGTCATACCATCAATATATTTATGAGGAACCCTATTCTAGATTTAGTATGCACAGTTTATAACCTTGGTCCAAAACTTTGGTGGCAAATTCTTAGCCTCCATCATACAGGTTGCCATCTCCTTCAGTGACCTGTTCTTTCTCTCAGCAACACCATTTTGTTGTGGTGTGTAGGGGATCGAATGTTGCATTTGAATACCTGCATCTTTATGATACTGAATGAACTCAGTCTTGACATACTCACCACCATTGTCGGATATGAGGATCTTGAGTCTCCTCCCATACTGTTTTTCAACCAAGGCCTTAAAGACTTTGAAGAGGTCAAAAACTTTAGACTTATGCTTTAGGAAGTAAACCCAACAACTTGGAAAAGTCATTTATGAAGGTCAATGCATATTTGTCTTGACTGACGCACATATGAGGAAATGGACCAGAAACATCACTATGGATCAACTCAAGAGGTGCAGAGGTTCTCTCATGACTAGCTTTCTCAAATTTGTGCTTTGGATGTTTTCCTAGGATACAACCTTGACAGACTCCCTTGGAAAACTTAATCTTTGGTAACCCTATGACCATATATTTTTCACTCAAATCAGAAAGATACTTATAGTTAAGATGGACAAATCTTTCATGCAAAATCTTACTTTCCTCATTAGCATGAATCAGAAGAGAAGAGCGGTTTGAGTAGGTTAGAAAATGGGAAAACATGTATACCTTTGAAGTGTGATCAACAACACCTTTTGCTATGACTTTACCATTCAAAATCACTGTGATTTCAACATCATCAAGAGAGAATATGACCTTATTTGGAGACCTTGTGTGAGTCATCTGATACACTAACAAGACGTTAGAGGCAAGACCTGGAACATACAACATATTATTGAACTTACCATGGTCAAGATCAATCCTTTCTTTCCCCAAACTGTCAGTGAGAGATCCATCTCCCAAAACTATTGGTGGACCTTTCAACATGTCAAGAGTGGAGAATTCCTCCTTTGTCGAAACCATATGTCTAGAATCTCCAGAGTCTATGATGAAGCTAGGTGAGCTTGATGTGCCAGCAACCAAAGCATGTACTCTCTCTTTGTCCTCTGAATTTGATCCTCTGTCCCTCTTCTTTGGGAAATCAGGAATGGATATGTTATTCTTCTCTAGGATTTGGGTCAACATGTCAATTTGATTCTTCATACAGGAGCTCTGAGGATGATAGCCTTTACTGTAGTATGCGCACTTGCTCGTTTCTCCTTTGTTCTTATTCTTCTAGAAGTTCTTCTTGGAGCCTTGGGGCTCCTCTTGAGACTTGTTCTTGTCTCTCTTTTTCTTAGGTGGCTTCTTATATTTCTTCATGCCTTTTGAATCCACCCTTGAATCTCCAGCAACCAAATCTTGGTGTTTGGAAGGTTTGATGGTGCCCATCATCACCAATTTATCTTATTCCTGTGTGAGGGATTCCATGAAATCTACAAGCTTAGGCATCTTCCAAGCTTGAGATTTCAACTTGGTGGCATGGAATGTCGAAACAAACACTGAATAGTTAGGGCCAAGCTTTGAGAGTATTGCCAAAACTAGTTTCTCTTCCTTCTTTTCAATTCCACACTGTTTTAGCTGCAAAATAAGGGATTTAAACTTGGAAAAATAGAGTTGTAAGGATTTGAAGTTGTTGGGACCCAAAGAGATCAATTCATTCTTGATTTGATGTCCTCTCATCTCATCTGTCTTACCAAAAATCTCTACAAGCTTCTCCTACGCTTCATTAGGTGATGTCAATCCATCAAGATGGAAGATGAGGTCTCTTGAAATGCTCAGACACAAAAGACCATAGGCCTCATCCCTCTTGTTGTGCCATTTTATTTTCTCTGCAGCTGCATTGGGCTTTGCCTCAGTTTCCATAGTCACCTTGTAGATACCTTTGTCTCTAAACAATATCTCCATCTCATATTTCCATTCAAAGAAATTAAATGGAGTCAAGATGATCTTCTAATATTGGTCCATAGCTCAGAAACTATGACCTTCATTCAGTAGAATATGCTCTCAGTCAATATGTTGAACCTGCAATAGCAATATGGAAGGAGATAAAATGATCTACAAAGTCTCTGATACCATGTGCAAATTGAACCCAAGTGATAGAACAATTACACTCACAAAATTGCTAATCAAACATGCAAAATTACCATCAAAGGAAACTGAAATTGGAGCATAAAAATAATCTGTATTGAATAAGTGTACAATATCCAACCTTGTGAAGTCATAGGATGTTGTAATATATAATTACATGAGAGACTCAAATGCATAAGGATGCCATTTGAAATAGTCAAAAAGTAGGCTTACTAAATCTAGTCAAATCCCCCATAGGTGCATAAAGCAGTTTCCAAATCCACTTAGAGGCTCACGAATTGGAAAATTCAAGTAGGAAATATAATAAGGGATGGAAAGACAACTCATACATGCTTTATTAGGAGAAAAGGATGGAGGGTGATGTGGGAAAAAAACAAGTCAACTACACCTATTCTTGCTTTCCCTTTTTCCTTAATTCTCAATAAAATAGGTATCTTTGTAGAAAAAGTAGATATGCACTTTGGAGGATATGGAATAAAGTAGACATACTAAATATGGTTTCTAGGAGGTTTCCCAAGTGCTCCATGACTCAGTTTTAGCAAGTGTTAACTTCTATGACATGTAGAAGGCAACTAGCATAGAGTGGAATATAGGAGACCAGGTAAATAAGACAAAAATGAATTAATTAATGTCTAAGGTAGGTAAATATGGGTTGATTATTCTAACAAAAATGTGTGGCCAGAAAGGAGAAAAATAGAACAGTTATTCACAAAAGCACTCTGAATATACAAAAAATAGAATGGGAGAATAGGAGAAAGAGAAGGGAATAGATTACAGAGAATACTGTTGTGCTCTAACAAGGGAGAATGACAAATAGAGTGACAGAGAAATAAGGAAAACCACCAGAGTCGGCTCATGACCGACCAGGAAGAGGGTGTTGATGAATATTTCTCACCAATGGATGAAGACTTGTGGATAGAGCATGGTATATCTCTCCAAGTAAAACTACCACAGATTAGTGTGCCTCATTCTCTGTCAAATTCTAGTCAAAGTGCTGAGTGTAGGATATTATTTAACAATACTTAGGAACACGAGCTGGAAAATTAGGTGTATGGAGTCAACTAGATGGTGAAGGAAATGATGTCAATCATCTTGTAATTCGTCAACCACGAGAAGGAAATTGGGTTACTTTTCAACCCTATCCTTATAATCATAGTATTTAGCTACTCTATTTAGATCATGAAGGAAAACACCCCATTAAATCACAACTTCACATAACACACCGAACCAGTAGGAGTCATAAGTGAGGGTACCCCAGTGTCAGCAATTTACTTGGGTATCAGTAGAAGGAGTTGACACAAATCGAACTCTAGTCGAAAGTGCACCGACTATTAGAGAAAAATATTTCGACGGAAATGAAAGTTATGTCCAAAATAGTTGTGAAGAAAAAACAGTTACAGAAAGTAACCCACCACCACCACCCCTGCCTCCACTTCCTGAAGGAGATATAGATGTCGTATATATGGTGCACATGTCTACACACATTCCTCTCTATGAGGGTGATGAATATCACAAACAACACTAGTTCATGTGTGAGTCGATTTGGGAAGCAAATGCAGTTAATAGTGAAGATCGACAAATGGACCAGGTTGTTGGTGCTCTGCATAAGAAAGAACTAACATGGTACATAATGTATACGGATAAAAATCCCAATGCCACTAAAAGATAAATAAAACAAAAATTCATGTCATTCTTCAAAACATTATATGCAAAACACCTTGCAACAAAGAAGTTGAAGACTACATCCCAGAAACCGTCTGAAATAGTTTGGGAGTAAGATAAGAGATTCAAAGACGTACTAAGCCAGTTGGAGTATAACATAGATGAAAAATTACTGATCCAATGGTTTGTTGCAGTAATATTATAGAAAATATGAATGCATATCCAGCTGGACAACTTCACACATACGAAGATGCATTGACTAAGGTGTTACATATAGAGATGGACAAAGTTTACCCTACCAACCCCGTCAATAGGAGTCTTGAAGGAAAATTGTAAATTATGCGGAAATCAATAAGGTAGATAAGACTCAAAGGACATGAATTATGGTGTACTAAATGCTCAATGAATGGGCATACAAAATACTATTGTCGAAGGGATTGCCATCGACAAGATATCCAGTTCTTTCAATCAAATTGATTTTGTGAAATATTTTAGGAGAATGACATACATGCGACAAAATACTTCCCACATAATATGAAAAATGAAAAAGCTTGATGGTATGGGATATGTGAATTCAAAATCCACTCGACAGCAAAGTTTCAGCTAAACTTGAAAAATTGACAGAATTATGAGGCAGTTTATCGGACGAATCTTGTCGCAAAAAACAACAACAATGCTAATAATAATAACAACAATGACAAAATTGAGCAGAATAATAAGAGGTATGATGGCTGAAGATATGAACATCGGTATGACAAAAATAAATGTTGAGGATTTTAAGGTCGAGGACGATACTTCAGGAATTGGGAAAGCATACCACGTTGACCTATCCAGTGCTATACATGCTTAAATGAAGGACATCGACATGGTGAGTGTCCATACAAAGACCAAAACAATCTTAAATTTTGTACATTTTTTTTTGTAGGTGATCACTCTTTAGAGGATTTACCCACTGTGCTTGAAAAAATTAATAATAATAAAGACATTAACGTCTTGTCTAGTGGCCAAAAATGTGATGTTATTTGCACTAAGAATTTGCAAATTGTGACTTGACAAGGTACTAAAATCGATACAAATAACCCTCAAATAAGAAAAATAAGAAATAAATATGGCTATCCTAATACGTCCAAACAAAAGAAATTGTATAATGATGAATCACACATATTTCAAGAATTAGCATCACAAGAAGAAACCGATGAGCCTCAACAGAAGATTTCTCAAGAATCATATAAATTTGATAAACACTGATAATTATGTTGAAAATTTAATTTATTTAATGTACAATATCAAGAATAAATATGGTGTAGACAAACATGCTAAAATACTATGTAGCCTTAATAAAAAAGATAAAAATGATGCGAACCCTTTGGTTGACCTAGAAATCAAAGGTTACCACATCCAACAAGTCGTCCTCGACTTCAAATCGCAGGTAAACATTATGACCAGCGACACGTGTGAACAATTGGGTAAACCATGGCTTAGTGAATCTGGAATATACTTAAAGTTAGCACATCAAGTATTAATTGAACCCATCGTTGTCGGAAGAATGTCCACATGACTATCAAAGGTATCACTACAAAAATTGACTTTGAAATAATCAATCCTAAGGAAGGATCCAATTCCTTCCCAGCGTTGGTAGGACGACCATGGGGTTGAAAAATGAAGGCATCAATTTCACTAGACAAAGAAAGAATAAAACTTAAAGTAAATGGGAAAAAAATTATTCTTCCAATTCATCCATCTCAGGGAGAACCTTGGACAGATGCTATATATGAAGATGTTCAACTTCGACAATTGTACCAAATTCAAAACAACAAATACTATATCAAACCTAACATATATGGTGAAATTCACCTAGGAAACCCAGATTCTATTAGTTATAACTCAGATGCGGAATTATACTATTGGGAGATCAAAAAATATGAATTACAAGCAAGGGTATGTTGGACCATTCAATCCATTCTGAAAAAGATGACATGACAATGTTTTTCTGTATCTGTAATTCCTACAATATTTGAAAGGAAAATTAGAGAGTATCCATTTTTACAACCAATGAAAAATGAAACATCAAGACGATCGCCACTTAGGTATAAAGAAACACAATCAGTAGTCCTTCACATAGAATAAGTTTCTAAAAATATAGGTGAACATGGCTGACTTCAAAGTCTAGTCAGAACCTTTATGGGACAAGCTGCTTGGTGGTGGGATACCCACCAGTCGAGGCTACAAAAATTGTTGACAGCTTCAACATATTTTGATGAAAGAGTTGGAGGAAAGAAGCTAACAAATTAGTAAAAAATACGAGTATTTACACAAGGGAATGACCCTAAAAAACACATCATTATATACAAAAAATAATGGAAAATACTAGGATATAAAGATTAACAAATCAATCCATGGCTATTCTCGTCGACATTAGATGAATTTCCAAATAAATGGTACAAAATGGAAGAAGCACAAGGCAAAACATTCATGTGGAAAAAACTAAAATAAAATTTTCTTAAAGACTTCAATGTTATACCTTAAGATGACTTACTAGTCGAAGCATCGAAGAAAATAAAAACATTTTTAAAACCGACTGATATAGTACTTCAACAAAAATGCATAACCGACCGAATGCCTCATGTCATAATATTCGGTAAGTAAAAATAGAATATCCTACAAGACTTTGACTAGAAACAGAAACTACAATCGAAAAGAGATTTCAATGGAAATATGATAACCTTGAAATGACAAGACCAATCAAAAAAATATTCAAAGTTGAAACAACGGAAAAAGAGGATCCCGAAAGGTTAACCAAGAAACATTTCCCACCCACATTTTTAAAATTTAAAGAGGGAGTCGAAAAATTAATGGAAGTAAGGCACTAGAGTGGATGGATACAAAAATGAAGACAAAATAATTCGACATATCCAATGATGATAGACCAAAAATTACAAATATTGGTGACTAATGGAATGAATAAAAAACAACAGTTTTTGTCAACTTGCTAAAATAATTTCAAGATGTTTTCACTCAGGATTCTAATGATCTTAAAGTATTATTTCAAGAAATGGTAGAAATGAAGATCAACATAAAACCCAATGCAAATCCTATAAAGAAAAATCCATATAAACTCGCACATAAATATAAGGAAATAGTGAAGAAATAAATTGACAATATGTTAGCGGCTGGAATAATCTCTTTTATTGACCATTCAAAATGGGAAAGTCCAATGGTTCTACAGCAAAAGAAACATGACCCGACATGAGTAAGAATTTTTGTAGAATTCCACGAAGTTAACAAAGTAACCCTCACTGACCCATTTTCGACTCCTTTCGCAAACAAAATTCTTAACAAAGTTGCAGGACATGAGTGTTACTCATATACATATTGTTTCTTAGGTTATAATAAAGTACCTATTGCCAAGGAATACCAAAAGAAAAAAACGTTTGTATGTGAATTTGGCTCTTTTTCCTACAACATTATGCCATTCGTTCTGAAAAATGCACCAGTTGTTTTCTCACGAATTGTTGTCAAAGCATTTCAAGAATATATATACAACAATGACTGTGTATTTTGACGATTGGACAATTTATTCTATGTTGAAAAACCATTGTAAATGGCTAATATTGATGTTAGACAGATCATGCCCACAAATTCAGTTGTCCCTTAATATTAAAAAGTGTATCTTTGCAATGCCAATAGGAATATTATTAGGACACATTGTATGTAAGGAAGGTATTAAAGTCCACTTCACTAAAATTAAAATAATTCTCAACTTAAAACCACTAGTAAATCCAAAGCAAGTAAGAATCTTACTAGGGCATACAAGGTATTACACAAAATCCATTCGACATTATTCAAATATGACTATCCGTTAGAATAATTATTAAAATAAAATCAAGAATATGAATGGACCAAATAATGCGATATATCATTCGGCATTTTAAAGAAAAAACTAGTTAAAGCACCTATTCTACGATTTCTGAATTGGTCGGTAAACTTTGATGTACATATTGATGCATCCGACATAGCAATCAGAGAAATATTAACACAACCATGTGATGATGGAATGGACTATCCAATTGTATATAGTAGCAAAAAACTGAATAAATCCAAATGGAATTATTCGACAACAGAAATGGAAGCACATGAATGATATCCATGCTTCAAAAGTATCAACGCTACTTGCTAGCTAACCCCTTTGTGTTTTATACTAACCACTAGGCACTAAAATATTTTGTTAATAAACCATTACATCATGGTAGAATATTTCGTTGGTTACTATTATTTAAGGAATTCAAGTTTGAAGTTATAGTTAGAATAGATAAAGAAAATGTTAGACCCGGCCACTTGTTCAGAATCGACACAGGGGAAGAACCGACTGGAATTAAATATGTCCTAATATATGCACATATGTTCCGAATTGAATTTGTACCTTCTAAATTAGCATAAATTTCCCAATTCTTAGAATATGGACAACCACCGAAAGGGATGAACAATAAAAAGAGAAATATTATAACAATGGAAGCTTCACCTTACACAATAGTAAATAGATCCCTATATAAACTAGATTTAGACGAGTTACTTCGTCGATGTGTTCTGGATGATGAAAGAGAGAGTATAATTAATGAAGCACACTTTTTCCCCGCTGTAGGAAATTTTCATGTAGATACAACACCCAGAAAAACCCAACAGTTAGGACTATGGTGGCCAACATTATACCAAGACTGTCAAAGTTTTGTAAGTAAATGTGACAGATGCCAACAACTAGTTTCTCCTTTGCTAAGTACTAAAATGCCTGTAATATCTATAAACCCAAGTTTAACATTTGATATTCACGCAATCGAGTTTAAAGGACCATTTCTAATACCATCTAGATGAACAAGAACACGACATATTATTACAGCAGTTGAATATGTCACTAAGTGGGATGAAGCAGAACCTGTCAAAACCTATTCAAGTGAGATAGCCACAAAATTCATATACGGAAATATCGTCACTAGATTTGGCTGTCCATTGACCTTGATTAGTGATCAAGGGTCACATTTTATAAAAAAAACAATTGCAACTTTAATAAAACAACTTTCAATAGAACATTAGAAGAGTGCATCTTATCATCCACAATCCAATGGTGCAATCGAATCATTTAACAAAACATTGACTATAGGCCTAACAAAAATATGTAATACCAACAAGGACGATTGGGACGAAAAAAATTCCCGTTGTTTTATGGGCATACAGAATGATGTACAAACGATCAACAAATCAGACACAATTCTGAATTTTTATGGACAGGAAGCAGTTGTTCCCTTACACTTTCGACAATATTGCACATCAATGATGAAACTGCTAGAAAAGACTGATTAATACAACTATCTGAGAAAGAAGAACATTGACTAACTGCAATGCAGCACCAATAAATCCAAAAACAACAACAAAAATCTTAACATGATCTAAATATTAAAGATAAAAACTTTTTAGTTGGATACTTTGCGTTGCTATATAATAGTCGAGTAAAAGGAAAACCTAAGAATTAACACATAGAATGGATGGAACCATACATTGTCGAAGAAATCAATGCTAATGGATCAGTGTGACTGAAAACATTACAGGGCAGTGTATTTCATAAATTTGTTAATGGTTCCCAACTAAAACGATACGAGGCATGAAAAAAAACATATAAAAAAATAAGCACATACACAGAGAAAAAACTATAGAAAATCACTATGATAGGACCTTGGATGGATTCTCAGCAAGGAAGCATCTTATTACCATTTGAAATGTATAACCACTGACATAATATACACAGCAACTATCGATCGTTCCTTTCACACCACCACGATCTCGACACACACCGACATAAAGAAGGGTCAACGGTCCAATCAATAATAATGATCATCGACATACGAAGCGTAAAATCCGGCATGAATTGACAGAACCTTCAATAGAATGTCTTTCATAGTCAAATCCTCCATTAACACAACAAATAATACCTCCATCTACTATGCCTCCACCTGCTCCAATTATTTCTACTATAAATAACACACGAGACGAGACTCAAACAACACTATATGAAGAGCTAGAAAACCAAAGAAACTGAATCCCTGATACCAGCTTACCTGTTTGTGAACCATAGAATTCAAAAAAAATAATGGCACCCAAAAATACAACTTCAAGGTCTACAACAAACAAAATTAAAGAGCTAGAAAAAGCTATCACCCCTTTGGTACAATGACTACATAACATTCACACTACGAAAGTCATAGAAACATCATGGATAAGAATATGGAAGGAAATCAAGGATTGGGAATATGAAAATGGAAAACTAATGAAGGAGGCTCAAAATTTAAGCGTGAGCACAATCCTCAGTTATATGAATGTGCCTCTGATGAACAACTTTGTTGGAACAAAAGACATAATTGCACACTTAATTGTTAGCAGGTATCACAATGGTAAGTTCTATTTTGACAGACCTGTCGAAATCTCTAGTGACTTTATCTACATGATTACCGGTTTGTTGAAAAAAGGATGAACGGTACCTGTAAGGTTAAACCCAGGTCTAGTGTAAAAAATAATAGGAACAATAGCAGGAAAGAATTTACAGGGATTAATAGTAAGCCAAAACCAATATGCCACACCAAAGATAGCTATGAAGATAATTTCTGCAGGTCTAACAAGCATAGGAAGAGGTTCTGAATTAAAACTCGACATGTTATAAGTAGTGCAGAACATATTAGAAAGAGGAAAACTCTACCAGTGGGAGGAACACCTAGAAAAAATAATCAAACACACTTGCAAAAAATATCAGGAGGAGGGAAACCCGATCAGATATCCTTCATTAACCATTTTTATTGCAAGGTACCATCTTCAATCAGTCACATATCCGGAGTTCAATGAACCAAAAATAATTGTCGTGTGGAATTTCAAGTCTTTTACAACAAATAGTTGTCAACTAGGAGAAAATATGACAAAAATTTTGTTGGATACTTGGTTCTAGCCTTTAAAATTAAAACGTCCATATGTAGGGTAACAAAAAATATCCAATGGTGTCTGGCATCGAATTCACACATTTAGTTGAAATTGGACCATACATTGGTCTGGTATCTAAGTTCACTGCAGGAAGTTCTAAATCACTCGACTTCTATCCTTGATTTGAAGAAATATTCACCGAGCTCAGTCGACAGTCTAACACTAAGTTAGACATACCACCGATAGCGAATAAAGTCGACCAAACCATAGTTGAACCTCTGACTAATCAGGAAAAAGAAGAGTATTATGAAGTTCGACTTCATATTATCATTTTTACTCTTGATAATATTAGAACTGATGACATAAACCCTCTAGGGGTCTCTATAACAACAACAACACAACAGTCGGAGAAGGAAGTAGTACCAACATATGAAGGTACCCAATCTAGCACCCCTCTTCCCGAGTATGAAATGACAAAGAAAAATATCCATCAGCTAACCGATGAGCTATTTAAGGCTCGACAGAAAAGGAAGAACCTGATGAGAAGGGAAAGCACAAGCTTATAATTCAAGAGCTATCATAAGATGACAATGATAAGTTATATCTATCTTAGCATAGATTATAGAGGATGCTTCCAAAAACAAGATACTAGTCGATGAATAGTTCTAGAAGTTCATTGCAGAAGAGGAGAAGCAAGCATAATAAAATACAAAGAAAGAAAAAATTGTTACCCCACCTGCTATCAATTGAGTCGATCTCACTGACACCCCACTGAATCCATCACCAACTCAAATTTTTGAATAATTTTTACTGAATTCGACAGCCATTACACCAACAACCACCATCAATCCATATTTACATTCATTACTCACACCCCTTCGCGCTCAACTGGACAAATACAATGACCTTCAGGACTTTATAAGCCAACTTTCATCCATTTTCCCCAACGTTCATCAAATAATGATAAAAAAAACAGTTATCACCTAAAACTCCCACAACATATTTTAGTCGTTCCACCAAATCCCAACCAACTGCAAAATTCTATACCAGAAACACAATTCATGGGTATTCAATCCACTTTCGAGAGAAACTAGGATAGAACCAATGAAATTGTGGCAGAGAAAATTTCTTCATTCATTCCACACCCCATTAAAACACCACAACTTATTAACCCTACCTATGAAGTATCCAAACCTAACATTTGTGAAGAGTTTTTCGAAGTTGTCGACCTGGTCGAACCAGCAGAGATTAGAGAAGAAATGGTCAAAAATGTCGACTTTGTCAAAGATGGTGAAATAGTCGAAACAGCCAAATATATCGACAACCCTTTACCGAGAGGTTCCATCATGACTTTTCTACCATCAAATTCTGAGCAACCACCACCTCTCCCTTCACCCACACCACCTCCACAAACATCAACTATCAATTCTCCACCAAAAACCCATCCACTAAATCCTATGGTGTCTATTACAGCTGCAGAGCAAATACAAGCTACACCTCTCTCGACAGAAGAAACTGAAAGACAAAATAGAGATCAAGATCGAAGGAGAAGAAAATAAAGAAAAGAAAAGAAGAAGCAAGATAAAGAGAACCATAAATAACTACAACATGCTCAACAACATATACCCTCAGTAATCCACCTATCTCAATTAGGTTCGACAGCAACAATCAACACACAGAAGGAAAGAGAAGAAGAGTTATACCTATTGGTAGATGCAATCAATAAAGAGTCCAGAATTAGAAGAGAGAAAAATAAAGAACAACTAAGTAAAATAAAGACAAAGCAGACCAATTTCATGAACAAGTCTGAAAATCTAGTGAATAAATTCATCACAATCCAATTGCATTATGTCTTTATTTAACATTTTATCAATTGCATTATGTCTTCTAGCATAGGATATGCCTCACACTACAACAAAATACCCTTTTGGGGGTGGTTTTGGCTTGAGGTGATTTTGGTAACCCTGCCACCCCCCCCCAACAAAAAAGAAACATTTTTTTAGGTATTTAGGGGCATTTCTTAACCCCCCCACCCAAAAATAAATAAAATAAAATAAAATAGTCATGAGAATTAGACTTTTGGGAGCATTTTTTTTTAAATCGCCCCCAAAAGTTCAGTTCTCATGACTTTTGGAGGGGGTTTTTTAAACACCCCCCCTAAATACATTTTCAAGAAGGTTTTACCTTGCGAAATTTTTGCTAAAC
>LPNX010122232.1:42878-92577 GCA_001517045.1 Pseudotsuga menziesii
GGTCTTAATGGTTCAGATCCAGAACAAATGAGTGAACAACAAAGGATGAAGACCTTCCTTGAATACTGTAGACACCTGGAATACTACTTTGATTGTGAACCTGTGTACCTGCTAACATATCAAACATACAAGCACATCAAAGCTACCAGAAAATCATCTACTTATCCATGCTAGTGACTAAGGAATATAGCACATGTACATGTGAAATCAAAACAACAGTAATGTGGGACATAAATCAGCTTTGCATTAAGAATGTATGGAGAATATTACAACTGTTGCCTTAGTGTTGACAATCCCCTCCACGAGACAAACACTTCATCTCCATAAACTCCAACTTTGCTCTCTATGCTCTCCAATGATTTGGACTAGGTAGTCAATCCAACAACATAACAATACTTATGTAGTTCTCCCCCTCAACTATGGATATGAACTTGTATTTATAAGGCTCAATGGATAGGAATAGTTGAGAGAATTGTGGGTGAGGTGGCTCCAAGATCCTACCATGGGGGATCTCAAGCTGAAACTAACCCATAATGATAGGGATAAGGGAGGACACGGGGCTCAAGTTCTAGAATCCTTGAGAAACTTCTCTTTTTCCCATTTTACCCAAGGTACCGCTTTTGTTCCCTTATACAGAGCGGTTTAGATGAGAACGGCTTTAAGTCCAAAGACCATAGGTAGTGGCACCGCTTCTCTATAACAGGATACAGGCGGTGCTGAGCAAGGTACCACTCATCAGCCATAGGGCAAGCATGGTGCTAGGTTTTTTCAAGTATAATTGACGAACAGAGCAAGTTTCCACTCTATGTGTTGGGATTAAGGAAAAACATGGAAGTTAAGGGTCTTATCGCATGATGGTGATAGGATTTAGGTATAATAGAATTCCCCCCAAAGAATGAGACTTAGAGGGATACGATAAGCGAGAGCTTTGAGAGAACAAGATGTCACTTCGAGGAGAAAATGCTAGCTCGGTCAGAGAATCGCATCTAGTTGGCATTTGTAAGACATCAATACTTTTGACTCATAGACAAATGTAATCAAATCATGGCTGCGGACCAATACAAGGCAGATCCATGAGAGGAATAAACAAGCATGGGTACTAGAATATAGTGTAGATCCATGTGATATAGGACTCAAACTTGGACATAGCTATCTAACATACAACATATATCTATGTCATACAGACACAAATTTGAGCATATCCATGACCATACAAATGTGGATCTATGCTAGATATGAAAAACTCCATCGCAACCTGGGGAAAGAAATGAGCGCTAAACAAATACCCAGGGTCTTCATCTCGTCTTCCACAAAGTATGATTTTTTCCATGTGATTACAATGATCTAAATTCGAACATGGTAGAAACCACTTGATTACTGGCCAATGATGTCAACTGTTAACAAGTGTGAGGGAGATCACCATTGATGTCAATGATTCCCAAGGTACCCTAGCACAATCTACTGAGCGTGAATAGATGTCTTGATGTCGAACACCCAGTCGATTCTATCGATCAAAGGTCAATGATGTGAACCTATGTCGAGAGCGAGAGAATCTATCATTGAGGCATTTCGATCTCAAGGTACTAAATTTTGTTTCTAATACTATTTCCCAGATGAAGAGCTGATGTCGACGAGAAAAGTCTCATCGAAGGAGTGCCATGATGAGTCCCACATCCACGACATGAAACTCAGAACATAGTTATGAAATGATGTGAATGTAGTAACCATAAGACTAAATCAAAAGTACTAACACATAGACTGTTTTGACTGCAGAGGTAAAACTTCTTCAACTTCCCTTTGAACATCGAGTGGCATGACAAAAGAATTGGCAGCATGACTAACAAGACAAGCACACAATACGATGGTGGACAATGCATTCTTTTGAAAGAATCAAAGGAGTGGCATGACTCATGAAAGTGGATTGTCATGGAGATCAATTGAATACCCAATTGACTAAAATGATATGCAGACAAGTGCCATGTTCAAAGGTAACGACAAACTACTGCCATTTATTTGCAAAATTATTCCTTTCCCATTTTCCTCCATCATGGTTGATGAGTGCCTCTTTCTGGTTTTATGAGTTCAAAGAGGGTAACAAACACTCGTTATAGCTCGTCCAAAGACAAGTCCAAACTCATATGTTTTACAAACCTGAGAGAGGAGAGGTTCATTCCCAAAAGAGGGTCTCTCAATGTTTAATTTAACGAGTCCAATGAAAGTTAACTCGGTATCATTCATGTTTAGAGAGTCTGAACGAACTAAAGAAAACTCCAAAGGGGTACTTTTTCATATGATTTAGTCCCTAAGGCCCGAAAATGTATAAAATAATACCTTAGAGAACTCTTCCAGTCATGATTGGCTGAAGTGTTCCTTTTTCATAAATAGTCTATCCAAACCGAAAAAGAGATAACCTACCGTCAGAGAGACAACTCTTCAAATACTTTTACGAGTATGAAGAAGACAAGTACTCGACTATCTTTTCACATTTTAAGAGTCCGAAAAGAGCTTAAAGAGGACTCTATTATCCTTTTTCATGTTTGAATCCAGAGCATGAAAAATTAATAAACTAAGCTCAAACCACTTTTCATGTTTTAACTAGAGCACAAAAAATGAAAAGTAAGCTCAACACCATCTTACTATTTTTAATGAGCTCAAAGATAATTTGAAAGAATGCTCAAAGATTGGTTTCATTTTTATGCAAGCTTGAAACCAATGGGAAAACGATGCTTGAAAAATCCCAATAACATGATAACAAAGGTTGGAATCTTTCCCCTAGCATGATTGCTAGCGAAGGTTACCTCTAGCATGGTTGCTAGGGGCTCGACATTCCCCCCAAGCTTCATTTCATTTGACGATTCTTCTTCCATACCCAACCTAAAAACCTGGTTACTAATGTGAAAATGTTCACCAGGGGGGTAGGAAGAACAAGAACCGGGCAGGTGAAAAGAAGGTTCAAGTTCTAACACTAAAGGGAAGACTCGAATCAAGGGAAGGGGATCTGTTTCATTTTTACACAAGCTTGAAATAGAAGGTAACTATGCTTGGAACATGGTTTCATTTTTATGGAAGCTTGAAACCAAAAGGTAAACTATGCTTAAGGATATCCATTTCATTTTTTAACGAGCTTGACATCGAATGGGAACTTTGCTCAACACATGGTTTCATTTTAATGCAAGCTTCAAACCAAAAGGTAAACTATGCTTAAGGAGTGGTTTTATTTTTTAATGAGCTTGAAACCAAAATTAAACTATGCTCTCAAACCTGATCCTACCAAACATGATATCCAAAGGTTGGTAGGTTGCCCCCATTTCATAAAATCTAGCGTCTTAGCTCCATTATGATGTCCATAGATTAGAGCCATGCCCCCCATTTTACCTATGATGGGGAGAAGCTAACTAGAAGAAGGGGAAGGAATCACAAGAACATGAGGCACATTCAAGGAAGTCTGATTACTAGAAGTCACACCATGGTCAGGTGTAACAAAAGAAAGCTGATCAATGGTCACAATATTCCCATCATGGGGAAAATGCATAACTATAAAGAGTGTGGACACAACATCCTTCATGGCATAAACATAATCACATCCAAGGAGTAGATTAAAATATAAAGGACCTTAGACCACCATAACATTAATACAAATAGTTTTCCCTCCTAATGTTGTAGGAAAATAAGGAAGGGTCCCTAAAGGTGTAGTAGGTCTATGATTAAAATCCAGTATCTAATCAGTGGATGGCACAAGCTGAGGTGAACCTAAATATTTCCAAGCAGTTGAGGATAGAATACTAACAGAAGGCCCTTCATCAACAATAGTGCGAAGAATCTTCCTAGCATTAACATTCACAACTATCTGGAAAGGAACACTCGAATGAAGACGAGACTCTGTTAGGTTACTCCGGTCAAAGGAAATAACCTTAGTACTTGGAGAGGGTTTTGTCGAAAGAGACAAAATTTCCTCTTGTCGAGAACAATCATAATGAAGCATAAAAACTTCGGCAGGTTTGAGTCCATTCTCTACTAGAAAAGAAGAACAAGAGGAATATTTGTTCAAAGAGACTACTTCATTCTTAACACTCTCTAATGAAAGAGTGGGATCGAGTGGAAATTACATCTACTCGACCTTTTCACTCTCTGAAGGAAGAGTGGGATCAATTATCGATGAAACTGAATTAATCACTTGGTCAACCAGGGAGGAATCGAGGGATAACTTACTATCACTTGTTGGAGTCACCTGTTGATGATCAGTAATATTTTCCAACCAACGCGAAGCTTCATCCATGCTTGGACAAAGAAAAGTATGATGCATAGCCTTGCATATCAAACAAGGATACACGACTTTACCCTTATGACCTTTTACCAATGGGTCACTGGTTGAGGGAGTATCATCAACATGATGATCAAAGGTTGATGAAACAAATGGTTTGGACCTTTTAGACCACTCTTCTTGTACACGGGAGAGACTGGGACACTCCTTAAGAAGGTGGTCCCCCTTGCAAAGCTTAAAAGGGAACTTAGGTTTTTTGAGTTTTCTCTTAGAAAGTGAACCATCAAGAGTAGGTGGTTGCTGATTTTTCTCTTTCTTATCTTTATTATTTTTACCCTTCCCTTTCTTCTTCTTATCACCATGACTACTAACCATAGATCTTTGGTCAAACGAAGAAGAAGAAAGAGATGAAGCCACAACCAGCGAAGAAGGAGAGGGATTAGGTTGAGGTCAATCCTCTCGCAGAGGAGAGGTGACATTTGAGACATTAGGTGTAATAGGAATTACCGAATTAAAAATCCAGATCGGTAATCCTATAGTTAATCCAGGAAGATTTAGAGTGGCAATAAAGGGAGGACCAATACCTTAACTTGGAGGGAATTAAAAAGGCACATCTTGGAAAGGAACCTCTTGAGTAGTATTCCCAGATTGGGGTGCCATCTCTAAACTCTCTAATAACCCCCTAACTACCACACACAAGAAAGCACTACTCAAACTAAAAGAAACAAGCAAACATGCGAAAGGAGTGGATAAGAGTCAGGAACCTCATAGGACAGGCCAAAAGGATAACTCAGATGGTTTGAAGATTCCTAAAAGGGCCTCTCGATATACTCTAGGTACATGGGAGCTCAAATCAGTAGTAGTGTTGTGTAATTCATAACCGTTCACAAGGGGCCTTCCTATATACAATCAAGTACATGAAGTATCTTTCTATATACCTCAAGGGTACGTGAAAGGTCGTTCGATATACCGATGGTACATGGAAGAACCGCACGAGTCCCGGGATGTAATGCAGCTGAGTAACGATAGCTCCTACGCTTAATGATGCCCGAACACGTCTCTAACTTATCACTCAAATTGATAAAACTTTTAACCTAGTACTACCGTTAATTTTATCTTGTGCGTTTAAGTGGAACCATGGAGTGAAAACTTGAAATTAAAGAAGATGTACACTGATCTATATGATAATGAAAGTTTTCCTCTTCAATGAAATTCTAGCTAAGAGAGGGAGAGAGATTTACTTTTCTTCCCAAAAATGCACACCCAAATGCAAATGCAATTCTATCTTTTCAAACAAAAAGGGAAATATCAATTCACCCCAACAATCTTCAAGGAAAAATAAAAAAGAGATCTAGAGAACGTCAAACATAAATAAACCGAAAAATGTTTCATATATTTTCATGCTTGAAAAAGATGCATAAAAACTTAATGGAAAGATGATTTCACTAACGTTTCCAAACAAAACTAACTCTAATTCACGCAAAATTGAAAACAAATGTTTCTTCTTAATGAAAGTAAGATCTATAATTTCGAAAAATCATGCACAAAAAAAGAAGAAAATCATTCAACAATTATTTCGAATAAAGCAAAGGAGAGAGAAAACTAAAACTTCTGTTTGAAACATACAAGGAAACGAAGAACCAATCTTTCCTACCAAGCACTAAAAAAATCAACATGAAAAAGGAAATAAGAATCACCCCAAGCAAAGAAAGACTCAAAACAACATGGATCACTCATGCATTCCAAGTCCAAAACAAACCAAAGCATACACATGAAAATGAAATGTATATTTTTCGATTCCAATAAATAATATCTACAAAAAAGAGCAAGATGTTTCAAGAAAAGAAAATAATGTAAAATCTAATGCAAGAAACACAAACTCTCTTTGAATGCAACGGAAATATAACAATAAAAGCAACTGCAGAATACACAATTCAAAAATACACTTCATTTTCATCAAAAAGTAAGCCAAAACACACAAAAATCAAAATACAAAGTCTGGAATAGAGCCTACCTAGCACCACACTAGAGGGGTCTTGACAGAGCGGTTTTGGACAAGCACTGCTTCTCGATAACGGGACTCAGGCGATGGCACCGCTTATGGCTAGCAGATTTCAGGCAGTGGCACCACTTGTTGCCAACAACACATGTGGGGTTCCCTGAATAGATACAAAACACAAGGAGAATGAAAAATAAAGTTAGAAATTGATCAGATCAAGGAAAAAATTGATGAATTGACAGTAAAAAAGAGCATATAAAGTCGAAATAGTTTAGATCTGAACAGATCTGAAAGTTTCAAACCAAAATTCACTAATTCAGATGGCAGATCTGACTGAAGAGAGCTAGAGATGGAGCCTGGATTTGGACAAGAGTTCAAGAACTGAGGAAGATCAGATCAACTGATATTTGCACTGTTCCCTAGCGGAGTCACCAGATTTGTTATCCAGAGTATTGCACCTTCTGCAGACAGAAGTTGTTCCTCTGGTCTGAATGGTTCAGATCCAGAACCAATGAGTGAACAAAAAAGGATGAAGACCCTCCCTGAATACTATAGACACCTGTTATACTGCTTCGATTGTGAACCTGTGTACCTACAAACATATCAAACATACAAGCACATCAAAGCTACCAGAAAATCATCTACTTATCCATGCTAGTGACTAAGGAATCTAGCAACATGTACATGTGAAATCAAAACAACAGTAATGTGAGATGGAAATCAGCTTTGCATTAAGAATGTATGGAGAAGCTTACAATTGTTTCCTTACTGTCGACAAGCCCCTCCAGGAGACAAACACTTCATCCCCATAGTATCCAACTTTGTTCTCTATGCTCTCCAATGATTTGGACTAGGTAGTCAATCAAACAACATAACAATACCCCTATAGTTCTCCCCCTCAATTATGGATATGAGCTTGTATTTATAAGGTTCAATGGATAGGAATAGTTGAGAGAATTGTGGGTGAGGAGGCTCCAAGATCCTATCATGGGGGATCTCGAGCTCAAAATAACCCATAATGATAGGGATAAGGGAGGAAATGAGGCTCAATTTCTAGAAGCCTTAATAAACTTCTCTTTTTCGCATTTTACCCAGGGTATCGCTTTTGTTTATGATAGAGTGGTTTAGATGAGAACCTCTTTAAGACCAAAGACCATAGGTAGTGGCATTGCTTCTCTATAGCAGGATACGGGAGGTTCTGAGCAAGGTACTACTCATCAACCACAGGGCAAGCGCGGTGCTAGGTTTTTTCAAGTAGAATTGACAAACACAGCAAGTTTCCACTCTAAGTGTTGGGATTAAGGGAAAACATGGAATTTAAGGGTCTTATCACATGATGGTGACAAGATTTAGGTATAACATTATTTTTTAGGAAATTTTTAAACATCCCCCCAAAAAGTAATGATAAATGAACTATAAGGGGTGGTTGTTTTAAATCCACCCCAAAAATTCATAATATTTGGACTTTTAGGGGAGGTTGTTTGAAAGTTTCCTCAAAATGGCATGATAATTGGGCTTTTGGGGGCAGTTGTTTTAAAGTTGCCCCAAAATCCCAAAATTTATAGGAATTTTGACTTGCGGGGGAGGTTGTGATAAATCCTCCCTCAAAAGTCCAATTGTCATTAATTTTGTTTTGGGGGGGGTTGACTCAAACCCCCCTAAAGGTCCCTTTTAAGAATATTTTTAATAAACCTCCCTTAAAATCCATGCGAATTTGGACTTTTAGCGGTGGTGGTTATATCACATTTGAAAATCCCACAACGTATACCATGCACAGGAAATCCTTGGCATGTGATTAATATGTGGTATCACATTTGAAGGTTTAGTACACCAAGGATGGTTCTCATGACCCAATTCTTGTTATAGGGTGAAGATGTAGATTTTTAGTCCATAACATGCGTATTTTGGGTTCTACATAGGCCATCCATGAAGCCCTAGTTCATCTTTTTCCTATGATAGGGATATGGTGGCTGTTTTGAGATTTGTCACATCACGAATTCTTCTTTGTCACTAATCCTTCATTTGATAACAAAAAGCATGTTGTTGGGATAGAATATTTTCCTATGGGGCTCATGTTCTTTGCATATTAACCCACATCATTGCATAGGGCTTGTGTACGTAATCATTTTCCTACATGTGAGATATGGCCAACAAGTTGAGGAGGGGTACATTAGAGATGAAACTTGAGGACCATTCCATTGTATAATGAAAAATATAGGACATTACGCTGTAGCATTTTACTATGGAGATATGGTCCATGTGTGTGGTCCCAAACCACCATATTGTCCCTCCACAGGGATCCTTTAGCTTGGAAGTGGGGTATGGTGCTAGTTTTAAAGTTTAGAACACTAAACATGGTTCTTGGAGCTATTGATGTGGTTCAATCCAAAAATGTAGTGAATTATACCATAATGATTTTCTATGGGGATCATGAGACATCATTATGTCCCTTAGACACAAGAAAGGTCCTATAAATGGAATGTTTATCTTGTGATCAAGATATGATGGCCATTCTGTGTTTAGTACATTAAGGATGGTTATAATAACTTTAGACATGGTCCAAGGTCAAAATAGATAGTTTGAAGCCATTGTGTTTTCCCTTATGACTTATGAACTATGTGTGGGTCCCATGCCATCAAATGATCCTTTGCATATGGAATTATTGGTCTACAACAAGGTTATGGTGTCCATTTAAATATTTTTGATACCCTTCCTCCTAATTTAGGTTCAATTATTCCATCCTTACATGACCCTTCAAGCATACCCATAGTAAGTCAACGACCAAGCATAATGGCAATGTGGATACCAAAGTGACCAATGGCGTGAAGATGACAAAACCACGAGGTAGCACATGGTAAAAAGACAAAAGACTACAAATATTTACTAACATAAGATTGCAAACATTTGTACAAATCACATGAAATATGGAAAAGTGTGTCAACAAAATTGTATAATTAAAAATCCACCCATTGTGAAGTCGCCTACTAAGTTGCAATTCTTAGGAACTATAGAAAAAATTAATACTCAGAAACTACTTTAATTTCATATATGATATATACCACCTCATAATCATGTATGATAGATATCACCTTGAAACACTCCCATTTCTCAACAAGCCTCTTTAGAAATAGATACCATATCTTGCTTATAGGCCAAATGCAAATGTTATGGCCTAAGGCTATGTCTTTTGACCTTTCCATTGCTTAAGTTACAATAAATATCAATGGTTAACCAAAATTCATAAAAAGAGTTACTATATCTTTCTCACATGCCAATATTCCCTTTATAGGTATTTGTGGTGGCGTAAGGCCCCACACATAGTTCATGATCCCTAAGGAAAAAAAAATTGGCCCAACAACTTGACTTTTCACATCAAACCATGGTCTCGGGACTGAAATCCATACTTGGAGTGCCAAAACTCAAAATTGCAAACATACCTTACTCATTGGATAAATATTACCTATTCAGTATATAGGGGCTTTGAGGTGGTATAAGGAATCACACATGACCCATGAGCCCCTTACCCTAGACATTATGTTTTGACTTGATAATATGGCCCATTCAATGATAACAATTATTGGTCATACAAGGCTTGAAATGGCCATTTCTTGCTTGTAAGACAAATATTTCCCACATAGAGATGACGTTGTGGACTAGGCCCCCATGTGTGCGCCTCGATCCCTTGAGGAAAAAATTATGTCCTAGGAATTTATATGTTTACCCTAGAACATGGACTAGTCCATGAGAGCCATCCTTAGTGTTCCAAACTTAAAATGAACACTATAGTCCACTAACATGATAAATATTCCCTTTATAGGGCTTGTGTTGTGGACATAGCCCTATTAATGTCACATGATCCCTATAAGAGACAAAATATTCTAAGGTAAGGTTAATGCAGAAAATTTCTCCTTACTTACATGGCATATTTGGGTGTGTGAGGTTTTGAGTTTAATTAATGTGTCCTCCCACCTTGTAAATGGCCAGTTATTTCCTTGTATTTGTCCCTTTTCCTTGACATGTTAATCACATATTACATCCTTTTTCTCGCTCAAATTCTCACTAGTCATGTCATAATAGAGAAATGAAGGTCAATGTCCAAAGTATGATGATAATGATCTTAAAAGGTACCATGATGGAATGCCCTCACCTTTTGGAATTTTTTGTTGGTGATTGTAATTGATATGTCAAAGGCACTCATATGTGTGTTCTTGCCTCAAATCTGCTACATGTTTAGACTCCATCATCTCCAGTGAAATATATTTGTTGATAATTTTATAGTCTTTAGGAATACCCTACTTGTCACTCATTGTATTAGTTTTGGTTAAGATTAGTATTTTTTAATTTTTTTCAGTGTTATCAAAGATTTGTATGTTTGAAACTTTCAATATTTTCACCGAAAACCATTATGGAGTGTTCCAACAATATGATGTCTCATTGAGGGGTCCTTTTGAGCTCACATAATGCTCCCCAAATGTTGGGTCTTAAAGTGGCTCCATCATGAAAAACACAACAACCAAAAAAAACATTTCTCAATCACATGGAATAGTAACTCTCCATTGATAAGTATGAGTACAACAAGATAATATCAAGTTTACTCAAGCTTATATTAGATCCCTTGATCTTCAAACTATTTTTCGTTGTGATAACTTAAATCACAAAAATAACAATAAGTGATAACTTAGAAAGTACATTAACTTTAATGAAAAATCAAATTACAAATATTGTGATTAACGCAGTAACTATAAACCACAAACCACCATAATCACATATCATAACACAATGTGTATAATGGACAACTCAAGGATTAGGTAGAAAATTAACAATGAAAGACATAGTAGTTAGGATTAAATTAATAAGTGGAGAAACTCAACTCACTTCAAGTGGAAATTCTTCCCCAAATTTAGTAGGATTGTTGTCTAAAGTTATAATTCCATTTGATTGATGAGAGCATTCACCATGGAAATTTGTCCTTATGAGTTTGTGCCAATTTTAAAAGGACCTAGGTCATCAAAATTTTGAAAAAAATGAGTGAATCGTAGTGGAATTTTTCCTTGGTGGAAAAGAATGACTCGCCATAACGGTTGAGGTTTCCTACTTATCAACTCACTCCATACTACTTATCTCAAGCAATGTTACGATTCAAGTTTTTAAAGTCAATATTTAGAAGTTGAAGGCATAGATCATAACTATTAACATCTTCAAATGTGTGTGTGTGTGTACTAACTCTCCTTATTTTAAATCAAAGGATTATGCCATGGGGAACTCAAATCAACTCATTTACGAAAAGGACAAAATTTTCGGCGAGACATAGTTCCACCCCTTTTGTACCATTTTTTGAAAATCTAATGATCGAGGTCATCTTAAAATGAGTCGAAACCCCAAGGGAAAAGTTCCATGAACAAATTTCTCAGCAATTGAATCAGACCATAATTCATGCAAGATTGAGGGATTATTTTGGCCAAAAATAAGGGGCAATGATAACTTCCCCTTATCCCACACAATAATTAAAGGCCACTTGTCAATTTTATTAAGCATCCCTTATACTTGTTTGATAGATTCAAAATTGTTTCAAAGAATTTCGCTATTAATTTATTTTAAGAGTGACGGGTACAATATGTATTAAAAAAACAATGTGGGAAGATCCAAATATGAAATTTTACATATAATGCTCCCAAGTCCAGTTTAAAATTTGCTCTTCCAAATTGGAATGACATAAAGTACCCTACAACAAGTAACTATTCTAACTAATTCTTAAATTGTAATGTATAATAAATTGTCTAAGAAACCATAAAGATGAAAAAAACATTTAAACTTATCAATCAAGGTTATGCCCATAATGGTCCTCCATTGGCATGTATGCACGCTCTATTTTGTCTCCTTTTGAACCAAGGGGTTGTTTTTCCAATGCAAAAACACTTTGACGCACAGTTTCTTCATCAACAAACTTTTATTTGACATAACTTGTTGATAAGATTGGAGAGACCTATTGATCAATACTACAACCCTCTAGAAAAACTAAGAATCATATGAAATACATTTCATAATATTTGGCCATTTTTTCATATTTTTCTTCCATCTCATCTTGCTTTGAAGTAAATACTTAAAGGATAAATAGTTCATCTCAACTCCTCTATTTAGTTGTTGATTATGTGAAGAACTATTTTTATCTCCTTGTTCTTATTATCCTCACAATTCCCCGAGTTGAAAGGGTGAGACAATTTGCAACTCCAGACCAAATGACCCAATTTAAAAAACAAACAAGACTGGAAAGGACCCCAAGATTCTGTCAAAATTCCAATCCCACGCCTCTTATAGAGATGGGCCCTAGGATTGTGCTGAAATTACAAACCCACACCCCTCATAGAGATGGACTCTCATTCACATTAATGCACATAATTGTATAGACTCCAATCCAACTTTTATAGGGAACAACAAAGGCATACCTTTGAACATCCAATAATTATAAGAAGAAACACCATGAAGAGACAAAGAGACAAGATAGAGACTAGAATCCACACCACGAATCCACTCCGTGAGCTCACATGCATAGGTCGTCTAAAGTCACCCTCATTTTCTTGTCACCATCTATCCACACCTACAACCACAATATACCACCTTCATATACAAACCTTAATTCACATATTTTAAAATACACCATCATGATAAATCACTCCTATTAAATTTTTCTATGTGTCCTCCTACCTTCTTGGCCCGTGTCCTCTTCATTTGTCTAGAATGTCCGCAAAGTTTTATTATGCCTAACCACAATATACCACCTTAGTAGACAACCCTTAATTCACAAAGTTTAAAATCCACCATCGTGATCAATCCCTCATATCAAATTTTTCCATGTGTCCTCATGCCTTCTTTCCCCATGTCCTCTTCAGGTGCCTAGAATGTGTGACAGGGTTTTATTATGCCTATGTTGGGTTCTCCTCACCCTCCTAGACGTTTTGTTGCTGCCAATAACATCGACGTTTATGAAGCCATCATGGTAGGTTGAACTTATTTAAGAGAGCACTAATTCATCCCATCCCATCATGTCGTTATGCCAAAATGCGTCCATCTTTGTCATCGAGGAAGAGCAATGAGGACAAAGATCCATTTTTTGCATAGTGGGAAGCCATTGGGTATTCCATGGAGGCCCTTGAACATCTCCTCATGATCGATCTGCTCAAATCTTTAGCATTACGACCTCCCATTTCCGCCATTATCACGGCTACACCATAACAAAACGGTTGCTCATCATAGTCCAAAGCTTCTTTCCGTCTCCATCCACATATTCACCACTATAACCATAACATCAACATGTCTTTCAAATAAAAATACTTGAGGGTGAAACAAAAACAAAAAATACTTTGGAAAAATGACTTTGACAACATTGTAAGAAAAACCCTTATTTAAACAACAAAGGGATTATCATGAACAAAGATATGACTAAAACTAAAAAACTAAAAAATTTTAATAACTCATTTTTGGATTAAAGGATCTTCAATATATTCTTCACCCTACATACAATCTTTTATATTACCTACAACTTCCTTTGAAAGAGCATCATCTTTTTTATTGTATTACTTCTCAATATGAGCAAAGGAGAGTTGTCAGAAAGACTCCTTCAAAACCTTAAGTATATTTATGTAGTGTTAAATATGGATGACATTGAATTTTGCTTTCCCATAGATCCAGTCAATTATAACCATAGAATCACCAACAATCTTGAGAAATTGAACTCCCTTTTTCTGACAAACCAAGAAAAGCCTTATAATGCTATCAATTCATCCTTTGTATTAGACCTTGTACCAATTCTCATCTTAAAATTGTGACAAAGTGATAACATTTTATATTAAACACCATTCCAACACTACAAAGTCCATTTGTTTGAGCCCATTAAACAAGAAGCATAAAAAAAAACAAAGAAACAATCTGCATTTCACCTTTTCCTTAATTTAGTTAAATTCTTTAAACTGAACAATAGCTTTAAAATCAACCCAAAAAATTGTTTACCATGCATGATATTAAGATTTCTTGATTTCTATACTTACCCATGATAAATAAAAGGCAAAGCAATTCTTTATATATGGATCTTGTGCAAAACCATTGCATCATTCAGATTAACCAAATATCTTTAACCATTCCTACTTTGTTGTTATCAAATTAAAATAAAGAGTGACGGTAGCATCCTTTGTTGACGATATCAAAATAGAATAAAGTCCTAGTTATATATATAATAAATCTGTGTGTATTTTTAAGTAATTTTTCGCATCTCTTTGATTCCAAAATTAAAATTTATGCAAATAAACTAACTTGCGATTAAGATGGACAGCTTTTACCTCGCCAAGGACATCCACGGAGTACGATTTAGATAGACAATTGAGGACAATTCTATTTAAATTGAGACTCTTCCTCACAAATTTGATCAAATTGAAGTGGAGTTATTTTCTCTAGTAGCATAATTAGAGTACGAAATTAAATAAGATTAAAAAAGTAACCAAAAAAATCTAGTACAATATTTCGGTAGGTTATTTATAGATTTTAAAAATAAAAAAAAAATTAAATATAGATAAAGTATTTAATATTTGCATTCACTATTGAAATTTGACTAGCAAAAAACCAGCTATGAGCCATTTTTCTTTCAAATATAGTCTATATTTTATATTTCTTGTCACAAAGCAATCTAAGAAAACATTAAAACTTTTACTTTGAAAAAGAAGATAATTTATTTATATAAAACAATAAAACAAATTTCTAATTATATATTCCAAAAAATATTAACCTAATTAAAATCTAATATTATTACTGGTTTATTAAATTTTATATTAAAAAAAAACCTAATTTATATCTACTAATGACAATTCTTTTTCTTTTTTTCATAGAGGAATCGATAACTCGTCGCAATTGTCTGGGCCAGGCCCAGAACCAAATCCGCCGGCTGCCACTATAACCTCAGTGGTATAAACCGACAGCCCGCAAGCCAGGATATACCAGAAACTTGTGACTCAGCAAGGGTCGAGACGTCCCGACTCCAATCCCGACAAGGGGCGGTAGCCTATCCAAGGGTCATCTACCCTTTGAGCCTTATCACAGCGGGCCATGCCTCGGTGGGAATTGATCCCTGGTAGGCTGAGTGAAAACCACCTTCCCCACCGATTGGACTCCACTTCATTAACATGACTCTCTTCCTTTTCAGTAATGACTCTTCCTTTTCAATGGAGACCACACCACGACTGAATGTTCCAAATCACACCATTATTGAGTGTCCCTTGTGTAGTGTGCCTTCCGGATCGCATGCATGCGAAACAAAAGTAGGGTTGCCAACAAGTTATGCAATAGATGACCATAAAGAAATATTTTTAATTGTCTTAGTTAACTCGCGTGCATAAGGATTCCTTTCAAACTTTTATTGTCAGATACAAACCCACCAAGTAAATTTTTTCATTTATATATGTTAAAGTGGATTCGCATGCAATAAGGTTATCTTTGTAACTTTTGCAATCATTTAGATTTTAAAATCTCCAACCTAAACAATAAATGCTGTTTCAAAATGCATATATTCTAATTAATTTTATTGGGGGCATATGACCATTAATTGTTGGGTTTGTGTAATTAATGCAAATATTGAAAATAAAAATTGTTTTTCATCGTCTAAAGGATGATTTTAATTATATTATAAGTATAACTTATTAAATAATTTGAAAAAAATATTTTTTTAATTTAAAAAAAAAATTAATTTAAATAAATAACCAATTTTAATATATTATATTTTTTTTTTTAAAATAAAATTCATATATTTGAATCTTTGAATCTACATATAGGTTTACTTTTTTTTAACTTTTTAAAATAAATTTATACATTTGTAAATGAAGAGCTTAGATCTTTCTCTATTAAGCATCAAGATATCAAGATATATAAAATATTTAGAAATACAAACCCTATATATATATATAGTTTTAAATGTGATTTGAGTCAACATGTTAGCTTTTAAATTTTATTTTTATTTTTTAGGAGACACATTTCACGATAAGCACATAAAAAATTACACATCTTCTACTAAGCTATTATATGAGCCTATGAACTTTAAAGATACTAACTTGTTATTGTGTGTTATTATTTTTAGATATTTTTAAATTTAAACATTAAAACAATGTTCAAGATATTCACATAATAACTTAAAAAATTATATAAATGTTATGCTGCATGAATTTGTTTGGAAGAAATCTCTTCCATCCACATTCTTTCCATTGATTGGAATTTGAATCTCCCTTGAATTCTTCCTCAATGAACAATCCTTTTCATTCATCATTCCAAGTTATTTTCAAAGCAATTAGAGAGATGAAAGGATTCTTCCTACATGAAACGTGGGATTCCTCTTTCAAAGCTACATTACTCAAGGTGATACCATTTTATACATGCATTTTTGTTGGAAATATGAACTTTGGTTGAATCCCATCTCTCGTGTTTGTTTTCATAATATTTTGGCAAGTTTAATTATTGAATAGTTCATGTGTTTGTATTTATTTTTCTCTTTGCTTAGTATTTTTTACACTAATCCATTATTGATATATTATTTTGTTTGCAACCTAGAAGGGAAGGAGATTTACCTCACCATTGAACCATTTTTCCCACAACATAATTGGCAGCTCGATTTCTTGTTTTTATTTCATTTTCTCATATATAGGGTGTCTACTTTCTCTGTACTAATCAGGATCTTGCTATAGGATCATACCCTTTTTATTCATAACCCTAGAAAGTGAGTTTTTTTCAAGTTGAATACTATTTTGTTTCATTTTTCATCTTGCACAGATACACCTAGTTCAAGTGAACTCACACAAGTGTTTCTTTTATAATTGTACTATCACTATAATACACCAAATAATTGTAATTTATTAATAGTTAGAATATTTAATTTATTTTAAAAACAAAATTTTGACAAGAAAGTCAAAATGAATGTAATGGATTAATTTTATTTAAAATACTGAGAGGAATCGGAACTGAAGTAGTTGTTGAAAGAGTGTTTCCTAACACACAAGGGGAAAAGACAAGCGGTGAAAGCTGCTTGGTGAGAACTCAAATGATGCAGGAGGTATCTTCCCCAAAATCAGTTCAAGACTCCTTGTGGAGTGCTAAAGAGAAAAGGGCTCATAAATGACCAAGTCTTAGGAAAAATAATATAAAATAGTATGCACATCAAGCAAGCAGGAGGCTGGCCATGGATGGGGGATTAATATGTTGATGCAAAGAGATGGCGCATTGATCATATTTTGTCCTTTTGGTTTAGCAAATATGCTCGAGGTTCTAGAGAAAGTACGAATTGGATACTCTAGGAGTTGGTTGGGAGGAACAACTTCCAATTTTTTTTCCCGACAGTGGTGTCAGGTTCCCTACTCAATTTATTATTTATTTATTATTGATAAATTATAGACTGAGTATAGATTTGAATCGTAAATATATTTTAAATTGGGTTATACTATGCATTTGTTCCTAACCTTTTTCCTATTTCCATGTTATGTTTTCATATAAACTGTTAGTTATTTACAGAATGTAAAAGAATTGCAGATCTTATTATCTCGTTTTAAAAGTCATTATGTAAATATTATATCCATATTCAACCTAGTCTATGTTTGGGATTCCATACCCACATTAGAGTGGATAAAATTTTAGTACAACCAAGAGATCTGAACGTATGTATTACAATCTATCAATCAAATATTCAGTCAACCGGAGTAACACCCAAATCATAGATATTCTCTATATTGTAATTATATTTACATATATTTTTTAATGTATTTTAAATATATATCAAAGTAATCATTAGATCTATGTAATTATAAGGTAATCACATTCCTCTAACTCCCGAAGGCTTTCATACATAGCCTATCTCTATTTTAAACAATGCTTAGATAATTTAATAAATCTAATCGTTGTTTGGGTATTCACACCCATTTTAATCCAGACCTAGATATACTAATAAATAAAAGAACTAAACAAAAATATTAGAGAGAGTCAAATAAAATATTCCTAGATATACAGATTTAAGCCGAAAAGATTCTTCACTTAATAATAAACTAGATCGTGAATATCCGGATCTATGTTTAAATCAACATTAATCAGATTTACAACATCTCTCAGTTGGGTATTCATACCCTTTTCGGAATAATCTAAACATTCTAGTAAACCAAGAGAAAACCAAATGATATGGTCATAGTCAATTCCAACATATTTTTTTACAGTTTAATAAACACTTATCCAACTTACAAATCCGCCTTACAAACTCAACATTAATGAGATCTAGATAAAATCGTAGAGTAAATCTATTTCAAATCAATAAATATAATACAAACGAACAGTCTCTGAACTTGGGAATCCATACCCGAGGGAAGATCAAACTGATAAATCATTTAAGCAACAATTGGATCGCAATATCCAAGTGTGACTAGAAATCCATTTTTTCATTTAACATAGTGAAATCACTTTACAAATCATATTTTTAACCGATTTTTCCAACTATTAGAAACATCGTGGTCATAAGGCAATTTATTGGAATCCACAGTCTAGAGTTAAAAACAAAATGTACATCCTAATAGGATTGCAAATAAAACACATTGGAAGGTGAGAGGTTGTGAAGACACACTATAAGCTAGAAAATCCAAGTACACACCCATAAGGGTTTTTTTTTTAAAGAAGAATAAAACTTATCTTCACAACAACTTTGAAAGCCCTATCCATTCTTGGACTGCAAAGCAATGGAACACCATTGTATCCCTGAATTTACAAGAGGCTTACTGTTTTGACTGTTAGAAGATATATTCGTGTAGACCAAGACAATAACCATGACGGTAGATACATGCACAAAAAAATATCAGTATAATTTGTATAATTTGTAATGTCCCTTTTTGGAAATTTGGAGAAAATTACAAATTAGGCAAAGTTTGAGCTTAACTAGTCATGACTCTAGAGGGTTTCAACTTCCACCAAATGGTCCCAAATTTGAAGGGAGATGGTATGGTGAGTCTTAAAACATACCAAGGTGTTTTATGGATACTTTGTATCATACTTTAGGCCTATAAAATATTTTTCGGGGATAATGACAAAAAGACCAAAATTACTAGGAGTTTTTGTTCAAATCCCCCCAAGGGCTATGGGAAAACTAGCTCTAAAAATCAATTACAACCATCCCAAATGTTAGAATAGAGTATGGGAATGAGCATCAGACATTAATTTCTTCCCTTAATCATTTTTATTAAGTTTTTCAAGGGGATTATGATCTAAAACATTTGTAGGGTAACTTTCATAGAATTTGTCTAAGGGGAATTTGCATTACTAGCTAGACTTTGACATAGGAAAGATAGAATATATGGTTCTAAGAGTAATATGAAACACGGTGGTAATATATGGAATATAAATTTCTTCCCCAAAATCATAAAACTCAAAGGAAAACCCTCCCATAAATATGTACAATACTCTTTCAAGAGGGAATCCAAAGTCATGGAAACTAGTGATTAAATGGCATGGGAATGCAAGCTTTTCACACATGAGTTTCTTGGATTTTGGCCCACATAGGATATATCCATTAAAATAAAGAGTAATACATAATATATTCCTATCACAACATCTACAAACTCATATAGTATCTATTAGTTTTTCAACATTAAGCTAGCATTTTTAGGATCTTTAACTAAGAGAATAACAAGTACAACAATCAAACACAAGAGACAATGAACACAGTGTTTTTCCTCGAGGAAACCATAAATGGATAAAACCCCGCAACTTCCTCAGAGATAGAATCAGCACAAAAACAATAAAATCCCAAAACAGTAAGTGACCTCCCGACAACAGTAATCTTCTTCTTGTCTAACCCCAGTATCTTCTCCTTCCTCAAATATGTGGTACACTTGAGTGTGTATGAGTTGTGTGATAAATAGAGACTCCAGTTCTCTATTTATACTAATCCCGACATCACTAAAACCCTACCAGGGCCGACCTCTACTAGGAGAGTCTAATAACCCTAGTGCCCTAGAACTGCAGGGACTTTAACCCTTAGACAATCAGAGGGTTACCCATAATGGCTTGACATGAGTTGTTTACATTATTGATCCTCCTGATCGGAACATCAGGGCATGCCAACATGACTCAATTACATTATAGATACATCCCAGAATAAACATTGGGTTACAATACATAATATACATAGATGAATACATTTCAAAGTTACAAATACATCAAAACTCCCTCTTAACTAGGAAGGTATTCTTTCGACACAATTTTCAGTATTGGTCTTCTTTTCTATATCAGCTGGATCATCTCGTCTTCTGCATCTCAAGTATTCTGAGTATTCAAGTCATCTTCATCTTCAAGTCCTCTTTATCTTTGAATCTGGATCATCTCTCGATCTAGATCATCACGGGACATCATCACTGGTTCTGGATCATCACTCGATATAGATCATCACTGGGCATTATCACTAGATTTGGATCATCACTCGATCTAGATCATCACAGTTGGATCATCATCACTGGATCTGGATCATCACTCGATCTGGATCATCACTATCCATTGTCACTCGATCTGGATCATCACTGGTGCTATCTCATGATTCTTCTCATCACAAGAAGTTCTACAGAGCAAACCCTTTTTTATGTTGGTTGTATGCATAGCCTCCATGTAGGTCTTCTTCAGCACTTATATCTGAACTACTCATCAGAAAGGAACAGTACTCACATCCATCCAAGAGAGAACCACATCCCACCACAATGAAGGAAGATCTATGTTCTTCCATCCAGGCCAGAACCGCATCCTACCACAATGATGGAAGATTTTCGTACTTTCATCCAGGTCGGAACCACATCCTACCACAATGATGGAAGATCTTTGTTCTTCCATCCAGGCTAAAACCACATCCTACCACAATGATGAAAGACTCTCATATAGGATGGAACACATCCTACTCACAATGATGAAAGATTTCTGCACTTACATTCATCCAGGCGGGAACACATCCTGCTCACAATGATGAAAAGGCTTTGCACTTACATCCAAGAGGGAACACATCTTGCCCATAATGATGGAAGGGCTCTACACTCATATATGATCTTATAGGAACCAATCCTACAGTCACATCATAATGGCCCCTAGTCCTCCTCGACTGAGCTACCTGGTAACTGACCAGGTGCCTCCATTCTCCTAGAGAATGGCAGTTGCCCTTACATTTGACCTTCTCATCGGAATGGCCAACAATCACATCTGACATGGAAGGAACTTAATCCTTTAGCCATGATAGAATGGTTCAGCCCTTACATCTGATCAAGTGGGAACACATCCCTCTATCACATCACAATGGCTACTTAGTCCTAGACTGAGTTTTCCTGGTACCTCACCAGGCAGCTCCATTCAAAGAATGGCAATTTCCCTTACATCTGTCCTACTCAAAAAAATGTCCAGCACTCATATCTGACATGGAAGGAAGCAATCCTCTCACCATGACAGAATGGCTCATCCCTTAGATCTGACCTACTTGTCAGAATGGATATGGATCTTAGCACTCATATCTGACATGGAAGGAACCAATCCTCTCACAATGACAGAATGGCTCAACCCTTACATCTGACCATGGAAGGAACCAATCCTCTCACCATGTCAAAATGGCTATGGGACTCATCACTTTCCCTTGGAGGAAACCTGTATCTGGAGAACACCAAGATTCTCCCTGAAGTACTCGAAATTCACCCTAGCCAATGGCTTTGTCAATACATCAGCTATATGTTCCTCCGTCGTAACACACTGGAGCTGCACTGCTCCCTTATGCACCATATCCCTGATATAGTGGTACTTGATCTCGATATGCTTCGACTTGTCATGGAACACTGGATTCTCTGAGAACTTTACACAACTCTGGTTGTCACAATGTATACAAGTAGCATCCAACTGGAGATCAAATAAATCATATAGTGGCTTCTGTAGCCATACTACCTCACAACTAGCTAAACAAGCTACGACATACTCTGCTTCAGCTGTACTCAGTGCCACACAAGATTTCTTCCTGCTAAACCAAGAGATCACACCTAATCCCATACTGAAGCAACACCCTGAAGTGCTCTTCCTATCGATGGCACTGCCTGACCAATCTGAATCAACATAACCCTCCAGGTTAATCTTCTAATTCCCATCCTACTTGAGCCCATAATCAACTATACCCTTTAGGTACCTCAGAATATGCTTTACAGCAATCAAGTGAACATGTCTCAGATCTATCAGGAACTGGCTCAAGGTGTTCACAGTAAAGCAAATATCTGGTCTCGTGTTCGTCAGGTACATCAATGACCTAATCATTTGACGATACATCGTAGCATCAACCAACTCTAATGAAGCATCGTTCAATAGCTTTAGGTTCTATGCCATAGGTGTGGTTCATCATCCCAAACCTCTTCAGGATCTCTATTGCATACTTCCCTTCTCCAAGGAAGATTCCATTTACACTCTGCCACACCTCCATACCTAAAAAGTAATACATCATCCCCAATTCCTTCATTTCAAACTCAGCAGCAAGCTTTCTCTTCGTATCAACAATAAACCCATCCGTACCTATCACAAATAGATCATCTACATATAGTAGAAGCATCACTGGGTTGCCATCTTCAACCTTGTAGTAAAGGTTGGAATATTCTTTACTCTTAGTAAAGCCCAAACTGGATAGAAAGCTGTCAATTCTGTCGTACCAGGTCCTGGGTGCTTGTTTCAAACTCTACAGGGCTTTCTTCAATATGCATACATGAGACTCTCTGTCATGTGTCTCAAAACTGAGTGGTTGCTCTACATACACTTCCTCTTCCACTACACCATTCAAGAAGGCAATCTTGACATCCATCTGGTGTATCTTCCATTTCATCACTGTAGCCATAGTAAGTACCGATCTGATGGAAGTGTATCTGGCTACAGGTGTGAAGGTTTCCTCATAATCTATTCCTTCTTTCTGAGAGAAACCCCGAGCCACAAATCTTGCCTTATATTTTTCAATGCTACCATCTGCAGCATGCTTGATCTTGTACATCCATTTGGAAGTTACAACTAACTTCCCTTCTGGTCTTGGGAAAACATCCCAAACATCATTCTTCATGATCGATTGGTATTCTTCGATCATAACATCCTTCCATTGTTTCCGTTCTATCACTTATTCGTAATTGGAAGGTTCTTTATCAATGAAATCGCATAGTAAAGCTACATACCCAGAGCAAGATCTGGTCCTCTTTCTTTCTATGTGATTCTCTTCTGGAGCCCCATATCTCTCTGCATCTTGGATAAGTTCTTGTACCCAAACAGGTTTCCTCTTATGAGTATTCTTCTCTAGAGGGGGATCTATAGGTCTTTGTGGTTCTTTGAAATCTCGATCTTCTTCTTGATTTTCTTCATTCATGGTTGTATCATGAATTCTCAGTGCTTCTACTTCTTCAGGTTTTTCAACAGGTCTTTTTCTGGAATTGTTGTAAGTTGTGTCATCATCAAATGTCACATCCCTGTTGATGTCAATCTGCTTGTATCTTGGGAAATATATTCTATAAGACTTCGAGCTTTCAGAATATCCCACAAATATTCCCTTCTTTCCTGAAGGATCTAATTTTGTTCTCTTCTCTTTCAGAATGTGTATGTACACAGGACAACCAAATATTCTGAGATGGCTAACTTCTGGTTTCTTGTCGAAAAATACTTCTTCAAGAATCTTGTTCTCGATTACTCTGTGTGGAGTATGGTTCTATACATACACCGTTGTTATGGCATCTTTAGCCCAAAGATGCATAGGAAGAGCTTGATCATGAAGCATGGCTCTTGAAACTTCCATGATAGTTATGTTCTTCCATTCCACAATCCCATTCTGTTGTGGATTATAAGGAGTGGAAAACTCCCTCTTAATCCTTGATTCTTTGCATAGCTCTTTGAATTCATTCGAAGTGAATTCTCTGCCATTATCTAATCGAAAATTCTTGATCTTCTTTACAATGTGGTTCTCGATCAAGGCTTTGAATTCCTAGAACCTGCTGAATACTTCATCTTTGTTCTTAATGAAGTAAACCCATGTCGTCCTAGAAAAGTCATCAATAAAAGAAACATAATATGCATACCCGCTTAGTGAGTTTGATAACATAGGATTGCATACATCGAAGTGGATGATTTCCAAGATTCCTTTTGCTTTGCTTTGGCTGCTTGGAAATGTCTTCTTTGTATTCTTTCCTTTCACACATCCTTTGTAGACCCCATCATGTTTTGCTTGGAATTCTAGAAGACCTTCAACAAATTTTCTTGCAATAGGTATTGCTCTGTTATGCACATGTGCAAGCCTTCTATGCCAAAGTTCACTTGGCTCTATTGTGTCATGGACCAAGGCTTATTTTGGATGGCCCTTCAATTTGTACAAACCTCCTTCTTGTTCTCCAATTACCACTGCATCATCGATAGTATTTCCTCTTGGCCACATGATGACTCGACCATCTATGAATGCAACCCTCATTCCTTTTGCATCCAATACTGATATGGAGAGAAATTTCTTCTTGAGTCTTAGCACAAATAATGCTTCCTTCATTGTTAGATACTTTCTAGAGTCTAGCTGATAGGAAGATTCCCCACTACCTTTTATTGGATATTGGTAGTCATCTCCTAGTTTCACCTTGTGAGGTGATTCATGTTCTGAAAGTCTCACAAAGGATTCCTTGAATCCATTCATATGTTTGGAAGCTCCACTGTCTATAAGCAAATCATCAATTCCATGAGTAATGTTACCTGTGAGAGCGGAAATCAAAACATATTCATCCTCGCTTGAAGAATCTTCACTTTCATATCAGGTTCTTTTCTTGGATGGTTCATCATCCTCCGTAGCATGAGCATGATGTCTTCTTTTGTTCCCCTTCTCCTTATGAGAGTGGACCTTGTTCTTAGGACAGTCTTTTGCAAAGTGTCCTATCTCATCACATGTATAACATCGTAATCTAGATAGGTTATTTCTATTGTTATCTCTATGATGAGGATTCTTACCTTTGGAGTGATGAGTATTTCTTCTACCTTTCTTGGAGTGAACTATGAGAGCTTGGTCTTCAATTCCCATATTCTCTTCTCATGCTGCCATCTGTGCTTCTTCTTGAGAACATTCTTCCCATAGTTTGCTGAATTTGACTAATTTCTTTCTGGCATAGATTCCTTGGATGAAAGAATCCCATGACCTAGGAAGGCCATTCAGAGTTGTCATCACAATCTCTGCATTCTCCACTTCTTCATCTATAGCTTCTAATTGTTCCTTGATATGAGAAACCCTTGTGAAGTAATACTGGGTGGTCTCTGCATTCTAAATCTTCACATTCAGTTGATTCCTTAGATTCATCTTCCAGTTTATGTTCTTCCCTTCAAATAATTTTGTTAGGGCATCAAACATAGCTTTAGGTGTCTTGAGAGAGGACAACTAAGGTATAATGTGATCCTTGATAGAATCAGCAATGATCCTCTTTGCCATAACCATATTTTTCTTATGTAAGGATTTTGCCTCATCTCCCTCTGGAACTGGAACCTCCTCATGGATGTAGGAGTCTAACTCATTCTCTTCTAGGACCAGGGAGATCCTATACTTCCAGGCTCAGAAGTTATCAGCTCCCTCAAGATTTTCATCAAGCTTGGTATGATGACACATCTTGAACTGAGAACCTCAAATGGAAATACAAGAGATTTATATCTTACCAGGTTAAGATGTCAGATTTGGATTTGGAGCTGAAATCCTGCAGTACTAGATCATGAGCAAATTAGGGTTTTGCTTTTTTGAATATCTATCCACCCAAATGCCTTGAAATTTGTACCTAACTTCGATTTTTGGGAGGAGATCAATCCAGGCCTAGGCTCACTGAAAAATTCCTCTTCTGTGAAAATCCCTAATTTTCGACAGTAGTGTCGGGTCCAAAACTGAAAAACCCCAGAATTGGATTCTGCTTCGACAGAAAGATGTACCCTATGGAGGAGAGTTATTCAACCTTACATTTTCTGAAAATATGTGGAGGAAGATCCACAAACTAGGAATCCCTAGTTCCTGTAGCTACACAGTGTCTTCTTCTCAGGTTAGCTCTGATACCATGTTAGTTTTTCAACATTAAGCTAGGATTATTAGGATCTTTAACTAAGAGAATAACAAGTAAAACAATCAAACAAAAGAGACAATGAACACAGTGTTTTTCCTTGGGGAAACCATAAATGGAGAAAACCTCACAACTTCCTCAGAGATAGAATCAGTACCAAAATAGTAAAAGCCGAAAATAGTAAGTGACCTCCCGACGGCAATAATATTCTTCTTGTCTAGCCCCAGTATCTTCTCCTTCCTCAACTATGTGCTACACTTGAGTGTGTATGAGTTGTGTGATAAATAGAGACTCCAGTTCTCTATTTATACTAATCCCAACATGACTAAAACACTACCAGGGCTGACCTCTACTAGGAGAGTCTAATAACCCTAGTGCCCTGAAACTGTGGGGACTTTAACCCTTAGACAATCAAAGGGTTACCCATAATGACTTGACATGACTTGTTTACATTATTGATCCTCCCGATCGGAACATCGGGGCATGACAACATGACTCAATTACATTATAGATGCATCCTGGAATAAATATCGGGTTACAATACATAAGATACATAGATGAATACATTTCGAAGTTACAAATACATCAACAGTATCTCCCATACAAATCTGTTATAAAACTACATCAAGATTGAAGCCAGAATCCATGAAGACTAGTGATACAAGGGCGTGAGTATGCAAGATTTTCATACATGTATTTATGATATTTAGACTTACATAGAATGTGGAGCTAATATTATAGAGTGATACATGAAATATTTTTTACACGTCATCATAAAATTCATATAAATGTCCTCATACAATTCTGATATAAAGCTACTTCAATATTGAAGCCAAATCCATGAAAACTAGTTATTCAAGAGCATGTGGAATGTGAGCCTTTCATACATGTATTTATGATATTTCTAATTATAGAGAATATGGAGATGATATTATATATCCATACATCATAAATCAAATATTTTTCATCAACCATCATCATCAACGCGCAATACTTACTCCAACAAGTGTGCCATCAGATGAGAGTGTGGGGGAATGGAGAAGAAGGAATGAGAGAATGGGGAGATAGATGAGAATTCAATTGTATGTATATTCAACCTGAAATTAAAATTCCTTCATTAAGCTCCCATGAGAGGTATGAATTTTCTCTCCATCAACCAACTTGGAAAGGAATCCAACTCCTTTCAAATTGGTTCACAAGCAGCAATCATGTGAACACTCACCGTACAATGGACAAGAAAAAGCTCTCCAAAATGCCAAAGGCCAGTTATCAAATGATAAAAATCGATTATCCTTCATCATGACATACTTTTATTAACTTCATGATGCCTCCTAAGTTCTAATTTCCCTTCATGAGCTTCCTCCAACTCATTTTAGTGGTTTAGTAACTCTCATGACACTTGTCTCCCTCTTCATGCTCCAATTCTTTCCCCGAGTCGAATGGATGCCTATAAATCCCAAATTTGACCTATTGTTGGCTAGTTTTATCCCTGAAATGTCATATTTGTCATATGTCAACAATCAGGTCTGAATTTTTCATACTTTTCATCGAATCTTCCATCACTTGTTGTCATAGAGTGCATAGAATCTCCTTCCAAGTGGCACACCTTATATTCTAGTATCTTCCTCTTCCATGGGAGTTACCCTCCTTTACCAATTCGACTTCATTGGATCATTATATGATATTTGACACCAAATTACCATCCATTAATTTTACATTACCCATGTGTTCGAATTTGGATGAATACCATGCCAAGTGTGGGGAATCTAGTCACCCAAAGTCTTCACAGGCTTCCAAGTGTCTTCATTAACTCATGTCACCTTATTTTCTTATCATTTATAATTTATGTGATCCAAGTAAATGTGAATATGTTAAACTAAAGTCCTTTTGGTTACCATAGCCCCTTATTACAAAATTTATGTCTCCATCTCAACCTAGGGAACCTGTAGCTTGGTGAAGCATTATTTGCAAATGGTCTTATTTGGAAATTATTTAATTGGGGACATGACAAATCCTCCCCACTAAAGATTTATTTTCCTCAAGTAATTCCAAGTTTGTATTCTGCAATATTTTTCATATTCCCAAGTGGCATCCTCATTTGTCACTCCTTCCTTTGCACCAAGTGCTATGTTATGGTTCTTCTCATTAATTTTCTTTAGCTGCAATTTTAGTAGTAGCACTCATGTAATGCAATTTTGTGTTCCCAAAAGTAAAGAGATGTGGATTGTGCATATTTATATATCCTATAACATCTCCACTAAAACCAAAAGGATTAGTCAAATCCATCAAAAACAATTTGTTCAAATAATCTTTACCTCCATATTTTGGAAACCTTTTATGATCTTTCACCCCTTTTTGCTTCTGTATAATTCTTTGAAGTTGGTAGTGAGTTACCAAAATTTAAGTTTCTTAATATTCCAATAAAATATCAGAGATGAACCACCATGTTTGTTGCTTCAATACTCTTATTATAATCATCTTCTCAAGTGGTGACTAAATCTCCAATGTTGCTTTCTACCCCAAAAATTGAAACCAATGAGACCAAAAATGATCACAGGATCCCATATGATCCTGATACATGGATGGTGTGAAATTCCTATGATGAAATTCCCTGAACACCAAGCATGTGAAAATTGAATCCATTTCTCAAAGGTCTCACACATAGTAAACTGGAACACTGCTCTGCAAAGATGAACTCAAAAACTGATGATTGGTTTGTTTTCACAAACCAACAATTGAACTCCTACTCCTAGTGAGATGAAACCAAGCAATGCCAGGATTCCATTACTTGTATTGTACCCTTAAAAACATCACGAGTACAAAATATATATCATGAAAGTACATAACAACATCATACAAATGTACATCAAGGAGGTACATCATCAAAGAATCATGAAAGTGCTTCTGCATCCAATCAAGTAGATCATCATGTGTCCCATACACACAAGCATGAAGTATTATATCAGATATTCCCCATTAACATAGGTGAGGATCCCATGTCCCATAATTATGCTCCAAAAATATATAATGTCATCAATATAATCATCCATGTGTCTTTTCATCCAAGAAGTGATTGAAGAACCTCCACCAAAATCTGAACCAATTAAGGAGAAAGGAAAACATGAAAACTTCAAGTGATCAAAGAAGTCTCATCAATACACCCATGAATATGTATATCATCATGAAATAACAACGTCTCTTTCTGCCGACAATAATTTTCTTCAATCATATATATCTTCACCCAAGTGTGGTATGAAGTTCCTCCAACATAAAATGGACTAGGAAAGGAGAAAGGAAAATCATGAGTCTCCAAGTGACTCAAGTGAATACCATAGGTACATCCATGTATATGTGTATCATCATAATGTAAAAATGGATGTTTCTGCAAATGTAAATAATATGGTTCTCTGATCCTATCATCATCAAAAGGAAATATAGGAGTTTCATACTTCTCATGTGGCACCATTAAAATCAAACCTTTCACCCATACTTCATTAGGATGAATGCTACAAAATAGGAAAGTGTAGGATGTAGGAGAAAGAAAAAACTCACCCAAAGGATTATAAAGTGAAAAAATTTCATCATGTGAAGGATCGATAGGGGTAGGAACATGCACCTCCCTCAAAAATTCAAAAAATTCCTCATAGGTTAGTTCCAAGGTAGTGTAATCATGCACTTCTTCAAAAAGTGTGCAACCATTTTCAAGAGGAAACTCAAGTTCCTCTTCCACCACAACAATTGATTGGCTCTCATCAAGGTCATCTTCAAAAACATCAATAACCTTCAATTTTCCATGTCTCTCATGATCCCTCATGTCATGAGAATCTTCCAAGCAATCTACCATATAAAAATCAGAAACATAGGAGGAAGAACAAGTATCTTGCAACCTCTTAAGAAGTTGCTCATTTTGATTTTTGAGCCTACGGATATCCTCATTATTATTAAAGTATGCTTCATGTAACCATTCATTAATCTCAACCAAATTGTTTCTAGCAAAAATCAAAGACATGAAATTACCTTCGATTGTGAACATTGCTCTTTGAATCTTCTCCATGTCTTCAAGGAATGATGGCTCCTCCAATGAAGAAACTTCCCAACAAGAATTTGATACCAATCCTTTACTTTAATTGATTATTCTAAGGGCCTCATGGATATTTATTTCACTCATCATCAAAGGACCTTCAATAAAAAGAGGTTCTTGTTGAGTAACCTCCTCTTCTTCTTTCTTCTTGATTTGATAAACTTCTTGAAGCTCAAGTGACGATGGGGAAGTTGAACTTGTTTCTTCATTAGATGCTACAAGGTCTTCATATTTATGCTCATGAGAAATTTGTATTGCAGCAACATTTTCAAATATGATCTCTATGTCACCAACATAGAATTGTGAGCACCAATAAGTAGATACTCCTTCACAATTCAAGCATCCATCAGTAGATGCCCTTTGGTCCATCTCCACATTAGAATGTGTTTCAGAATGATATTCAACAGTTTCAAGGTACTCTTCTTTATTGTCATGTTATATTTCCTCATCTTTTTCAAATTCATTTGGGAGTGACTTTTGATCCTCTTGATGTAATTCTTTTTCCGCTTCACCACCCACAAAAAATGGTAGCTCCTTGGTCTCCTCCATACTTGTGCATTGATGATTATTCCTTAATGAGTTATAATTTTAATTATTGTAAACAAATAAATAATTGAGAAGATGCTCTTGTAAATAATACCTTTCACGAATATCCCATCTCAAAGTTTGATACCCCTGGTAGCATACTTTGATATCTTTGGTTGTAATTTCTTCTTCCCTTGGCCAGGGAGGAAGGAAAGTGGGCTTCATGGGTAGATTATGAAACCAAGAAATCTATGAAAAAATTTATTCAATGGATGGTATTAATTCACAAGTTCAAGGACCATGATATGATACCACTTTAATGTCCCTTTTTTGAAATTTGGAGAAAATTACAAATTAGGAAAAATTCAACCTTAACTAGTCATGACTCTATAAGGTTCCAACTTTCACCAAATGGTGCCAAACTTTAAAGGATATGGTATAATGAGTATTAAAACACCAAGTTTTTTTATTTATACTTTTTATCATACTTTATATCTCTGCAAAGCTTTTTGGGGCTAATGAAAAAAAGACCAAAATTACTAGGAAATTGTGTTCAAATCCCCCCATGGGTGATGGCCAAACTAGCTCTCCAAATCAAGTACAACCATACCAAATTTCATAAAATATTATGGAAATGAGTATAAGACATAAATTAATTCCATTAATCATATTTATTAATTTATACAAGTGGATTATGACCTGTAGCATTTGTAGGGTAACTTTCATAGAAATTGCCTAAGGGAAATTTGCATTACTAGCTAGACTTTGACATATGAAAGGTACAATATATGGTTCTAAGAGTAATATGAAACATGGTGTAAAAATATGGAATAAAAATTTCCTCCCCAAAAACATAAAACTTAAAGGAAAAACCTCCCACAAATATGATACACTACTCCTTCAAGAGTGAAGCCAAAGTCATGGAAGCTAGTGACTCAATGGCACGGGCATGTAAGATTTTCACACATGAGTTTCTTGGATTTAGAACCACGGAGGATATGGAAATTAAATTACATATTAAACATCATATATTTTCATCACAAAATTCTCACACTCATATAGTATCTCTCACGCAAATATAGTATAAAACTACTTCAAGATTGAAGCCAAAATCCATGAAGACTAGTGATACAAGGGCTTGAGTATGCAAGATTTTCATACATGTATTTCTGATATTTCGAATTATAGATAATGTGGATATAATATTACATAGACATACATACTATATTGTTTCCCCATCATCATAAAATGAATATAAATTTCCTCATACAATTATTATATAAAGCTACTCCAATATTGAACCCAAATCCATGCAAACTAGTTCTTCAAGAGCATGGGGAATGCGATACTTTCATACATGTATTTATGATATTTTGACTTAAAAAGAATATGGATATGATATTATAGATCCATACATCATAAATCAAATCTTTTTCATCAACCATCCTCAGCAAGGCGCAATAATCACTCCAACGAGTGCGTCATCAGATGAGAGTGTGGTGGAATGGAGAAGAAGGAATGAGAGAATGGGGATATAGATGATAATTTTACTGTATGGAACTTCAACCTGCAATTAAAACTCCTTAATTAAGCTCCCATGATAATTCTTAATGGGCTCTCCATCAACCAACTTCTAAATGAATCCAACTCCCTCAAAATTGGTTCACAAGCAGAGAGAGTGAACACTCACCGTGCAATGGATAAGAAAAATATCTCTTAAATTCCAAATTACAATTAACAAATGATAAAAATATATTCTCATTCCTCATGAAATCCTTTTATTAACTTCATGATTCCCCCTAAGTTCGAGTTTCCCTCCATGAGATTCGTCCAACTCATCTTAGTGGTTTAGTAACTCTCATGACACTTGTATTCCTCTTCATGCTCCAATTCCTTCCCCTATTCGAATGGTTTCCTATAAATCCAAAATTCAACCTCTTGGTGGCTGTTTTTATCTCTGGCATGTCATATTTTTTATATGTCAGAAATCAGGTCTGAATTTGTCATACTTGTCATAGAATCTTCCATCATTTATTGTCATAGAGTGCATAGAATCTCCTTCCAAGTGACACGCCTTGTCTTCTAGTCTCTTCCTCTTCCATGGGAGTTACCTTCCTTTAACAATTCTACTTTCTTGGCTCATTATATGATAGTTTACACCAAATTAGCATCCAATAATGTTACATTACCCATCTGTTTGAATTTGGATGAATATCATGCCAAGTGTGCGAGGAATCTAGTCATCGAAAGTCTTCACAAGATTCCAATTGTCTTCATTAACTCATGCCACCTTATTTTCTTAGAATTTATAATTTATTTGAACCAATTAAATGTGAATATGGTAAAATAAATTCATTTTGGGTCCCATATCCCCTTATTACAAAATTTATGTCTCCATCTCAACCTAGGGAACTAATAGCTTGGTGAGACATTATTTGTAAATAGTCCTCTTTGGAAATTATTTAATTGGGGACATGACATAATTTCTAGCGACCATGTTAAAGAATGCATTCTCCCTACTTAAAAGAGTGAGAGGAAATTCCTCACCTCTATACAAAGAAGAAGGAGGCCTGAGAGGAGGTGACCCTATTGGCTCTTTCTCTAGGTCAGGATTAAAGACCTGCAGTCCACATTTACATATTGTTAAAAACTATGTATTGTAAATTGTAACAAGTATAATGATAAGGAAATTGTTTGTTGTATAAACCCTTACCCTACCAAGCATTTTATGGGACATAAGGATGAATCTAGGCTCATCTAAAACTTCATTAAGAAATATAAATCCATCTACACATAATACTTCAACGTTATAAAAACCCCTTTCATATAAACGAAATAAATATTTTATAAGTATTGAAGAAAGAAGTAAAACTCACCTCTGATTAACACGAAGAGGGTGAGGGTCGCCTCCTCCTGTTTTTTCCTTATTCTCCTCTTCCTGTACAATGACAGAATATCGTGTGTTAAGCTTTGTATTTAATTTAAACTTTTAAAAGTCAAAATTACAAAATGATAATGTACGAGTTTTCTTCCTTTACCATGTTAAGCTAAGCATGATGTAAAACCTCTACTAAATCTCAAAGAAGGACTGGATTCCCTTCATAACCCCAAAAAAAATAGAAAGGTGGTGGTTGTAATGGATTCCACTTTTCCATCAACTAGACTAATAAAAACCTTCAACTAAAAACTCAGATACAAGAAAAGAATTCATTAACAAACCATGAAAAGGAAATGAGCAAGACTGGTGTAGCACAGTCATGGAGTGGTTGAGTTACTTTCACTGGAAAACATACAGAATGAATGAATGCAGCCAAAACTTCCTGACAGATTAAAGAGGCGTTAAAACCCTATGAAATAACCTTTATTTAGATCTTCACAAGTGGAGGGTTGAGATCCTTCTCAGGTTGAACCGCATATGATCAATACATTCCATTGAATGTGTTTGGTTGTGTTGTCAACTCGAAACCAGGCTAAGGTTTAAGACTTTATTGCAAACCTTTAAACTTTATGCACTGCCATTTTCCCTTGTACCTCCCCATAAATATTTTCATGCCAAAATTTATGACATAGAATCCCACGATGTTTAAATCTCACAGCTAGGATCACAAACCATAGTGTTTTTTTAAAGTTTCTCACCATAGTTTAAACATTTAATCAAACCATAATCCAAGTAATGTACCATTACAAGCTTTACAACATAAGTAACCCTTAAACAATATTTATTTTATTCATACAAAACCCCGTTTTCCAAACATGTTTCGAGCGTTTGGTTTAACTGTAAGGGTGAACCTTGAAACTTAATAATAAACTTAAAGGACTAAATACATCACCTTGGTGAGACTGCAACACGATCATCGCTACTTGAGGGAAACTCCATGGTGGGCTTAACCTGTCAAACAATTGTTAAAACACATCAATTGAAGCTTGCATGCATAAATTATATGTCACGACGAATATAAAAGTGTTGCGACTAATAATTACATGCGACGAAAACAAAAAATTAAAGAGTGAATAATTTTATTATGGATTTACAGGTTTGTGACAGTCACTTTGGCCCATCTGTTTTATTGCAAGTCCATTGTAAATCCAATCATGTTTTGTCACTTGTGTTTTCTTTTAAATTAGTCACGAGACCTTCCTATATGGAAACCATAACTCTTAGTTCAAATAGTCACTTGATAATGAGTATTGATTCCCATGTGACTATGGGTTTAAATACCTTTATTTCTTCACAATTGAAGTCCACATGTTTATTCATAATTTCTAATGAATTAACAAAACAACAACAAATTCTTGTTGTTTTGTTAGTCATTAGATCACCTAGATTAAGTAATGGAGGGAATAATTTTTTTTCCAACTTTTTTTCTAGGATTTGTATTTCAAGATAACCAACAACTTTCTAGACAACACTAGAGTAGAGTACATAATTTCTTCATTTCTTTCAAAGGACACAAGAATTATTATACAAGGCAATGCGCATAAACTTATATTAGTTTAAACATTTATTTTCGACTTGCATATTTATTTTATACAAATAAATTTAGATTAGTTCACTCTTCACACAATCAATGGACCAAAAAATTGTACTCAACCCCTGTTATGTTCTTCACCTTGACCCCATAAAGAAACCTAGAAGAATAAAAAATGAAATAAGAAAGTGAAATACCTCCCTTTCCACTTTTTTTTTAAATATTGCTTGCAACCATCCAAATCAGAAGTAGGAAATTAAATGAGAATGTGTAAGAAGTCATACATGTTTAAATCCTCCATATTTATCTTTCCAAGTTCAATTTCAAGTTTATTTTGAATCTTTTTTTATCACATGTTCTTTACCACTTTAACAACACACAGAGGTAATTAAAGGATCCGCTCTTATATTATATATGTAATTCTTTCTCTATGCATGGTGTGGTACTTAATTATGTATTTACATTTTATACGTCTTATAATAGGGGGCTAGGGACGCAGGGAGAAATATGAAATATGAAATATGTAGGACATATTAATACCCTTAAATTAATTATCCTGTATTATAGAAGTACTATTTGGTTCCTAATACATGTATTGACAATTTTCTTAATTAATTATGATGTTCATCTTGCACTAATAAAGAGATATTGGTGATTCATAAGAAATTGGAAGGTCTGAAAGAACTCAATTTTTACATATTAATTCAAAACATGGACCCTAAAATAAATCAACAAATTAATACTGAGATCACTTAATTTCTCTCTCATAATAGTTAGAAAACAAATTATAGTCCAATTTAGTATTGTTGGTCTAGTTATCCAAATAATGCCCCTTAATATCATTCACATGAAACAATAGTTGTTCTTATCTTCTAAGGAACTTTATATCCTTCTATACCAAGTGTGATCAAACATGGAAAAGAAGGTGTGGTTCCTAAGGACACTAAAAATATGAGGTCAATTTGTTTTTTATCGACACATAGATCCACCCATCTCTTTGTGGAGGTTACACTTGAACATTCAATGCCAAACAACTTATCCACTCTTGAGAAAAGTGTTTTAGTAGAGAAAACCTAATATTAAGAAAAGATGGAATTTGTGAAATGTAATGTACCTAAGTCAAATATGGTTGGTTATTGGAATTATTATTGGCCCCATCAGAACATAGCAAAAAAAACCCTCATTATAATTGATTCATTTACATATTCATTATTTTTCTTAGATGGGGTCATATATATATATATATATTGGAAGACCGAGTTACCGCATTAAGAGGAAGGATGTCAGGTCAATAGCTTCACATATCTCATCATAGATTATTTAAACTACAATAAAAAGGGTGTAATTAAATAACTATATACTATAATCAAACACTAATGTAACATTGAAATAAATATACCTACACCATTATTTGCATATGTTGTCATTGCCATCATATTGTTTACATTTGTTGATTATAGGTGTTCCTATTGAACGAACCATAAAAATTTCTTTTATCAAAGAAGGAAATATATTGAACCTACCATCATATTTCCATTCCTTAAGGAATCAATTACTTCCTCCTATCAAAGGAAAAAATCCTTCTATTGTTGTCGCCATCGCCTAGGGGTTAACTTTGTTCAACCTTTTCCTACCTAATAGGTTCAATAGTTTGAATAGTTGAATGTATCAAACCATATAGCTAATCCATAGAAATAGGGAAGGAATAAAGGAAATAAAAAACAACAAAAATAACCTCAAGGTAATATGAGAAATCCCCCTAACCATCGAAATTGTAATACTAGAAACTAGAATCAAAATACTAGCAAGAACAACCCACATAAGAAAAGAAATAAGAATAACCTTACAAAAAGAAATTATTGCACCATATGTAGTGAGTACGACCATTTACCAAATATCCCTACCTTATAGCTTCTAATTAAATCAAAATATCAATAATTCATGGACCTTCTAATAAATAAAGCCACGCCATAATAAGTCACAAAAAAACCCTTTTCAAATCAAGGGGCCATTTCACATTAACAAGATGTACAAAAACACCACAACTGTCCCATAACAATGGTGTTTCTTACTAAAACATCAACATGAATTTTGTTTAGGTTCATCTTCAAACTCAGAATCGCACCTATGGCATCAAGACACACATGATACATAGTAAGAATATGCCCTATCCTCTACATGTGGGTGTCTTTATATTCTACAATTTCGTATGCACCCCACCCTTAGGGTACCAAATACACCCCTATAATGTATTTACCATAAACCTAACATGAAAAATGGGCACAACTAAAAATTTATATATTATTTGGCCCAATACCCCAAATCCATGTCTACTCTAAAAGTTCTTAAGTATTCTGCTTCCTAAAAGAAGGCATTACTATTAACAGTATGCACCATAGACCATTATGGTTGGCACCTTATGAGATTCCATCTAGACATCATTGATCCATAATTGATTCCATCCTTTTCTTTCCAAATTCCCATCATAATTAATAATACCATCATTCATTGATGCATCATTAATGGTTGCTCTTCTACTTGTGTCATCTCCATAAATATTTGGAAACAAGGATATCCTAAGCTTGTACTTTTTAAAATTACTCTCCATGCCAATGATGGTCCCAGTTCATAACCATAAAGATTTTACAAAAGTGTCCCAATTAAGCTAGGGCACAAGTTTTCCATCCTTGATGTTGAAGTTAGTGATGAAAAACTTAGCTATAACATCCCCTTTTATCACAGTTATTTCTACTACATGAAAGTGATTGTATCCATAATATTCTACACGATGATGTTTATTCAAATTGAAAAGTGGTCACCCTTTACTAGCTTACTTATTATGAGTTGTGCCCCATAAGAAATGCAAATAATATCCTACCAATAGTTGGCATGGATAATATCCCATCATTTAGTTAGATAGGACCTGGATCCTACAAATAATATACACTATGACATACATATGCAAGACTTCCACTAGTCATCACATAAACAACTAATGGTCTCACATTCGTTGTCGTCTCCTCTGCATAAAAACTATCTCCATCTACTTCAAGTACACATCCTTATTATACACAAAGATCCTACTCAATAAAAAACCATTATGTCACCTCCTTCAGTTACATTGGTCATAAATATACCTTTTCTATTCCCCATACAAGAAACACTATTCATGTCCACCTTGAATTTTCTAAGATTCACCCTCAAGATTCCCATATGGCACATAACCCTACCATACCCAAAATTGTAAGCTCACATCTATTTTACACTCATTTCACCCACAATCATCTCTCCATAAGACATTGCTTGGCATGTTTAATGTACAAGCATGGGACCCTCAATCAAAGCTAGTTAACCACAATAAAAAATAAATGGGTGCATCAAACCCAACATTCAAAAAAATAAAGTTTCACCTATTAAAACTCATCTATGATCTCCCCCCAATAAACTCCATGTTCTTTATGTGAGACCATAATCCATGCGACCAACATTTTCTTAACCCTAGTTCATCTTAGAGCCAACCTACATCCTTGAACTGCAAATTTCGCTATCACTCAAAACTCATTATGAAGGGGCATACTCTCTACTCCCTAGGCATAGATCCTTGAACCTAAGAAGAAATACATAGGAATGAATAATTTGTGTGCCATATTTTCTTAGTTCCAGTAATACATTCAACACTATCAAACCCTCCCATGATTCTAAAATATCCTTGCATATATTCATTAATAACCTCCCCCCACCATTGGATTCAAGACAACATCCGCTAAGACTATTTCAATCCTCTTTCCATTAGTCTCAACACCTAAGACTAATACTATTTAAATTAGTCACAACACCTAAGACTAATGAAATTAGTCACAAAACCTACCACTCACCCATGTTCAGTATATGATTAGAGTGGTCACTTTACTCTCAAATGTTGGTGCGACTAATCATATATAAACCACATGTCTTCTTTTCCTTATTCACACAATAATAATTTCCTAGCCCATTGACCATGTAGATATTGTTATATATTTACACACTCATCATTTCAATGTCCTACCTTGAAAACATAATGCATTGAAATCGTTGTCCTATTAAGGAAATATCATAACATATTACCATACTTGACGAATACCATCATCCTTCCTCAAAATGAGATATTTATTCCATTTCATGATATGGCTAGACATGTTTACATGTTATATATGTTATGATCTATTGCATCTAATGCCAACATCCGATGTCATCATCCATTGCATCTAAGACCAACATCCATTATTCATTTTATTCAAGCATTGTTATCACCACACCTTCACCATACAACCCTTCTCCCTCCCCATGGGATAAGACAAATCCATCATATACTATCTCCAAATTCATGGTCCCGTGTAAATTAGTATACAAATTGCACACACATGGTGTTTCCTCTTATAGTTCCCTTACTCTAGTTCCCATGCATCTAGGATCAAACTCTCCAAAAAATACCTTGTATTACATCCTCCACTAAAATAAGGAAAACTTGGAATCCATATCTACCCCTAAGAATCCTTAGAAGGATACGCATCATCATTCTTAATTTCCATATCCAAGTACATTCAAATGTGCTAATATGGTAGAGAAGTATATTATCAAAACCAAGTATTATATCCCCCTAGATCATCTTGATTGGTTTAAAAATCCTTTTTACACCCGAATTCCTTTCAATACCTGGAAAAAATCTCTCCTACCATCAAGGTGGGTATTTACATTACCCTTAATATCACTAAAATCATTTTACTAATTGGAGCATCCCATTTCGAGCAGGAAGTGATTGCTTACAAAGTGTTATTCCAATAGTTTAGGGACATATTTTCGTATTCATATTCATATTTTCCATAGGTAGATCCCACGATTTTCTAACATCATATCAAAACAAAACTGAACACCTAACCAATATGATAGAAACAAATACTGTCACATCCCTCTAATGCTACCACTATCAAAGTAGAAATTTAGAAATTCCACCAAGCTAGGTTTATGTATCCCATCACCTACACATATTGGGAATCAAATCCTATCCTTCTCAATATAAACCAATCAGAAATTCACGTATGTACTAATTTCAAGAAACTAAATCAGGGTTGTCCCAAAGCGATTTCTCAACCCCCTTCATTGGACATTGAATCAATTCTTATGTTGTCTGTGAACTCCTATAATTTATGGATGGATTATATATTGAAAATTAGATTCAAGTCCATCTAATTAGGATCAATACCAAATGGATTTCACCATGCCATGGGGAACCTTTTCCAATCATGTTATTCCATTTGGACTCAAGAATGTCCAGGGCACATTTTAGTGAGCTACATCGTATGTGTTTAACGATTCAAAACACACATTATGTTGGGATAGCTCGATGATATCACCATCAAGTATAAAAAACAAAAAAAATCACATCATTGATCTTCACATCACATTTTTTCGATGTCAAAAATACAACAATTACTTGAATCCTCTTAACTGAATCTTCCATGTCACCATAAAATGTTTACTTGGATTCATTATTTCATAGAATGGGATTATCATTCTTCACATAAAATATCAAGTCTTTTTTTAACTATCCCCACCAAATATGAAATTTCAATTGCAAACTATATAACAAGAATAAAAATGCATTATTCACTTCATTCTTGATTACGCTACATAAGTGAAAGGGTTCTTACATGTGTTATGAAAGGTCATCATCTTTAAATGGGATGACCAAGAAAAATTATCCTTTGAGGAATTAAATAAATCCCTCGCATATTCTCATTTTGATTTTGCACATTTATCGAATATTCTTCAATATATATGTATGTATGGTAGTTCTTTTGTATATGTGTGTTACCGGAAATTTTCAATTAGTGTAGAAAAATATTGTTTCCTTAGTCTACATGGGGCATATCTAGAACAAAAATCCACAGTGATGCATCCTTTTCCTAGACAATTGAACTACTTGAATGTCAAGCTTTCCTTACCTTAGTTTTGAAGGTTTTTCTTTCCTTATGAATCCTTTCACGTTCAGATGTACCTGCAAAGAACATGAAGGAAATGAAAAAATGGTGAAAGCAACAACACAATCCAAAGATCTATACTAATAAATAACGAGAAAAGTAATGAACAATTGATATTGACACAAATCGTTCATGGGAAAAGAGAACATGTTTGTATTAATAACATAATAAGAGGAAGCTACAATTGAATCCTTAGCGTTGAGGCCTCATTCTCATAGATCCTTTGACATCACTTCCATATACTCCATACAAACTTAACAAGCCGCACTCACAACCACACTCGTTTGCCTCCTATACCAGCAATTATTCTAGTAGCATAAAGGTGATATCTTTGTTCTCTTCCATCATCTTACCTGTGAGAAGAATCTTGTATAAATAGGCCAAAGGAATCCCAAAGGAGTTGACATATTTAGGGAGAAAGCTAGGGAATTATCACTAGAGGATAGGGGCATGATTGCCACCTATCCAAGTAGTTGGGATAAGCCTCCACAAGGACTTCTATCTAGAAGGTCTTCAAAATCTTCTTTTTTTCCTTTTTGACAGTACTAACACTCCTTGTATATGGGAAAACTGCTCCAGTTCACTCTTTGTTGAGGCTAGAAGTGTCATCAACACACTATGTCATTGGGAAATAGGTGTAAGGTAGGTCTGAAACCCTATTTCAAGAGACAAGGTGCAGTAGACATTCTAGAAATGGAAAAAAATATCTCCAAAATATGTCTTAGCCATGTCACTTAAGGGGATTGAGCATAGAAACCAATTTCATGTGTAACATAATTCCCCCCAAAGTATGAAGCTAGAAAGGGATGATAGGAGAAATTATTTGCTAGACTAATTTGGAATCAGAGGTAAAAGAGTGGTGTGTGAAGACTCGATATAAGACCAAATACAAAACATCTAACTCAAATCATGGTTGATTCAAATATACTGCAAATCCATGTATTATGACCTTGTCATAGATACCAATAATACATTGTAGATCCATGATTGACAAGACACAAATAAAAACATAGATACAGAATATACAATGTATATCTATGTCATTTTGACCCAAACTTGGGCATAGCCGCCAAACATACAGTGTGAATCTATGAAATGACTCAATAAATACTCCATTGCAACCTAAAGATAGGTGCATATTCAAGCGAATATCTAACCATTCATGGTATTCATTCCAATTCCAAGCAGTATGATTATGTCCATGTGAATAGATGTCCCGATGTCGAACATGGCATAAACCACTTGATTACTGGGCATTAATGTATACCTTTAACAAGTGAGAGGGAAACCACCAATAATTTCAATGATTCTTAAGTTACCATAGTACATTCCTCTGAATGTGAATAGACATACTGAATTCGAACAATAGACAGAATCTTTCGAAGAGAGGCCAACGATGATAACCCACTATCAAAAGTGAGGAAACCTGCCATTGAGGCATGCCAGATTCAAGGTACTTGACTGGTTTCTAAGAATAATTTTCAAATGGTGTGTTGGTGTCGATGGGAATAGACTCGTCGAAGGAGGGCCATAATTTTACCCCCATCATCGACACAAAAATTGAAACAAATATTTTTATAAAGTGATCATGATACAGGAACAACCATAGGACTGACTCAAATAAGACCGACTCAAAGGAATGTAAAGTAACTGTAGAGGTAGGTTTTACTAAATAATCCCATTGAACATTGAATAACATGACAAGTGACTTGGAAACATTTATTTGGTCGAGGTAGAGACCAGACATAAAGCAAATACAATACGATGCATTTTTTTGAATTGAGTCAAAGGAGATAACTGACTCATGAAATTGTATCGACTTGATGAGAAGATAAATACCAACTGTTTGTATGAAAATGCAGATAGGTGCCATGTTCAAAGGTGGATGAAAAGCTTCCATTAAAACAAATTAAAAATATTCCCCATTCCCTTATTTTCCCCATCATGATAGATCAGTACTTCTTTTCTTTTTAATGAGCTTGAAAAGGGTAACAAACGCTTAGGTATAGCTCATCGGAGGATAAGTCCATTCTCATACGTTTTAAGAATCCGAGAAAGGAGGGGTGAATTCCCAAAAAGGGTCCTTAAACATTTAATTTTATGAGTCTGAAGAAGGTAAACTCACTCATCGTTTCATAATTACAGAGTCTAAAATGACTAGGGAGACTCAAAAAATGGAATTTTTCGTAGATTTAGTCCTCAAGTTCCAAAATAGTATAAATCAATTCCTAGTAGAAATCTTCTAATTGTGATGAGCTAAAGCATACCTTTTTCATAAATGTGTCTCAAGGGTTCGAAAAAGGGGTAAACTACCACTAAATAGATGACCTTTCAAGTATTTTTACAAGCATGAAAGAATCAAGTTCACTTGGAAATGTTTATGTATTTAAGGAGTTTGAAAAGAGATGAAAATGATTCCATGGATTTTCCCTTTTTTATAATCCCTTTTAACGAGTCTAAAAAATAAGTAAAGCACACTTGAGACATTTTCACTAGATTTTTGACAAGCACGTCGAGGGTATAAAAGGTTCTCAATACTTTTTCAACTTATGCTAGAGTTTGAAAAAAACAAAAACAAAATCGATCGCAACAAAAAATGCCCAATAATGTCGTGAAATCCTCAAAAAAATGTTAGAACACTTTCACCATGGAAACTATAGAAAAAACATAATAAAAACCAAAAATATTTTAATTTTCCACTAATTATTTTTAATTAAAAATTAAAAACAACATATAGATAGTGAAATAGTGAAAAACTTTTAACCATTGATTTTTTTACCATAGAGTGAGAGTGAAAATTGTGTTTAGGAGAGGAAATTCTAATGAAGATTCTAAGGTCTACAAGAAACCATTCATCGATTCAACAGAAGAAGGTAATAGCTAAGCCCTCCTTTTCATGGTAGAAATGTTAGTTTTTATCATTCTTTTTTAGAGTTTTAGGATGATTTTTCGAAAGGGAAAGATGCACCCTGAACGATTCTATTTTCCATTTTAGGAGGTGTGACACCGTACTCCCCTAAATGGTAAAGAGCATCAGGGGAAATTTGTATCTTAGGAGAGATGGCACCATCGCTCTGTTCCCTAAGGGAAAGAGAGTCAGTGGTCATGGCCCTCCCAAAAACCAATTTCAAGCATGCATTTTCAAGAAATTTTTCAATGCATAGAGTCTAATGGTTACCTTATGTATTTGTACCCAAAGATGTTTATTTGGAAGAACATGAGCATGAACTAGATGATTCCCAAGAGGCCAATGATCCTATGACTATAAGGAACCTAAGGGAGTGTGGGATCCTAAAATACATCACGGTGTTGGGAATGAGAACCCATGTGCCCTTACTAGATCATCTGATATGAGTGGGGGATCCATATCACCAGCATTCCTAGGCTAGGACCCACGTTCTGATGATTGATGTAGAGTACATCTACTTCATGACTGGATTATCCAAGAGAGGGAGCTCGGTACCATTGGAAGGTGTCGAGGGAGGAGACAGTTTCGTTGATGACCTCATAGACAAGTACTATGTAGTTGGGACAAAGCCCTAAGGGGGGAAGATCATTATTAAACATATTGTGGACTGACCATTGAGGACCATATCCTTTACTATAGAGAAGGTGGTGGGTATCCAAGATTCTCACCAGACCACTCGAGTGCATACACTATATGAGTTAGAATGCATGGCTCAAACCATATTCAACGGGAGCAAGGGGATATTGGTAAGCCTCAAGGGTCAGCTCACAAATTTCCCATGGGGTGAGATGAAGTGGTTTGGTTATAGGGAAGTGGTGGTATCATTCTTCATAAATAGGGTGCATTTTTTTTTTCCATAGGTTTGTCTTAAAATATTGGAGCTAGAGGATCCACAAATATTTTAGTGGGTTGAGGCTATGGCTCGTCACAAAGGTGGTGGAGGACCCACCATGACCTATGATTCTAAATTTTTACGTTGGCTATGGGGACAACTATTTATGGTTTAGGACTATTCCTATGATGGGGCTGAATTCAGGGGTGGCGCTTATATCCCTTTTCTTGAGGTTGAGTAGTGGAACAACCGAGGTAAGAAAGATACTACCACATTATGTTTTTTATTTTATATTATTTTTTTATTTTTTTTGTATTTTTGTTGATAATAAGGCATATCTTACAATTTTGCAGACATAGGTCCATCGAGGTCTACATGGGCCTCACCTATCGAGAGGCAAGGATTGATCAAATAAATATCTATCAAGAACATGGAGGAAGAGGAGGAACTTCAATAAATTGAAGATAACCTCCAACGGCTGACTTTGGAAGTTCCTAATATTTCCATTGATGACCTTCCTAGGCTTTATCAACGCCACACTACAGGAATGAAGGGACATTTTTGGACGTTTCTCTGTCGAGTGGTGCATGTCATTATCTGTTATCATGAGCACCAGGATTAGTCCAGAGTCACTTCCTATTTTTATATTGTATGAAAACTGAAAGCTTCAAAGCTTCAAATTTTGACCTTTAGATGTACTAGAAACTTATGGCTCCAGTTTATGTATCAATATTGGTTTCATATAAAACACTTTTTTTATAGATATATGTGTGTATATGATGATGTAGGTGGATGAATGGCTACCTATATGTGTTTTCTTTTATGATCTTTTATTGTTAGTTTTTCATCATTTAAGCTAGCATTATGATAAGATCTTTTCACTGAGAGAATAACAAGCACAGCAATCACATAAGCACATCACAAGAGACAAGAGACACAAAGCTTTTAGGAGGGGAAACCATAAATGGAGAAAACCCCTCAACTTCCTCTAAGATAGTATCACCACAAGATGTGATCCCAAAACAGTAAGATGACCTCCCTTCACAACAGCAGCCTTCTGTCTTCTGTCAAACCCAAGAATTTCCTTCTCCAAAAGTGCGCCACACTTGAGAGAGAAAGAGAGCTAAGTCACAAGTGATAAATAGAGAGACTCTCACTCTCTATTTATATTCTTCCGTTGACTTGAAGTGCACTCAACCATGTCGGCTTAACTTATAATTAATTACTTGATCCTACACCTTAATTAGTGTATAATAACCCAAGTGCCCCTAAACTGTGGGGACTTACCTAATGACTTGATATGACTTGTTTACATTATTAATCTTCCCGATCAGAACATCGGGGCATGACCACATGACTCAAATGCATAATAGAAACATCCCGGAATAAACATCGGGTTACAATATATGAAATACATAGAAGAATACATTCCGAAGTTACATATACATCAACACTCCCTCTTAACTAGGAAGGTATTCTTTCGACACAATTTTTCAGCACTGGTCTTCTTCTCTGCATCAACTGGATCATCTTCGTCTTCAAGTCATCTTCATCTTCAAGTCATATTCGTCTTCAAGTCATCTGGATCTGGATCATCTCTCGATCTGGATCATCATAAAATGGCATCACTGGGTCTAGATCATTACTCGATCTGGATCAACATCACTGGACTGGATCTGGATCATCACTCGATCTGGATCATCTCTCTGGACAGGATCTGGATCATCACTTGATCTGGATCATCTCTCTGGACAGGATCTGGATCATCACTTGATCTGGATCATCACTGCTGGATCTCTCGGAGTCATCATAACTGGATCTGGATCATAGCTCAATCTAGATCTCCACTGGTCATAATCAAGTGTGTACTATCTCATCATAGGAAGTTCTACAGAGCCAGCCCTATTTCATGCTGGATGTAGGCCCACCACCTGCAGGTCTTCATCAACACTGGCCATACTAGAGAATCCTCAGGACTTTTTACGTGCGTCACAAAACCTCGAAAGAGCATCCCAGGACTGATTATGGGCACACAGCCCAACCTATAGGATCTCCCAGGGCTCCGAATTACATGTGACCTCACCACAAAACCTCGCAAGAGCATCCCAGGACTGATTACGGGCACACAGCCCAACCTATAGGATCTCCCAGGGCTCCGAATTACATGTGGTCTCACCACAAAACCTCGCAAGAGTATCCTAGGACCGATTACGGGCACACAGCCCAACCTATAGGATCTCCCAGGGCTCTGAATTACATGTGTTCATGGAAAAACCTCGTAAGAGCGTCCCAGGACTGATTACGGGCACACAGCCCAACCTATAGGATCTCCCAGGGCTCCGAATTACATGCCATCTGCACAACCTAACTGAGTGTTCCTGGTAACTGACCAGGTGCCTCCATTCCTAGAATGGCAGTTGCCCTTACATCTGTCCTACTTGAAAGAATGGCCAGCACTTATATCTGACATGGAAGGAACTAAATCCTTTAGCCATGAACAGAATGGCTCTGCCCTTACATCTGACCTGCTCGTCAAAATGGCACAATCCCATCCAATGATGGAAGACTCTCAACCACACTGAAGAGAGATTTCTGCACTTACATCTGACATGGAAGGAACTAAATCCTTTAGCCATGAACAGAATGGCATAGCCCTTACATCTGACCTTCTCGTCAGAATGGCGGTAGCCCTTACATATTTCCTACTCGACATAATGGACAGCACTCACATCTGACATGGAAGGAACTAAATCCTTTAGCCATGAACAGAATGGCTCTACCCTTACATCTGACCTGCTCGTCAGAATGGCACAATCCCATCCAATGATGGAAGACTCTCAGCTCACAATGAGGAGAGATTTCTTCACTTATATCTGACATGGGAGGAACTAAATCCTTTAGCCATGAACAGAATGGCACAGCCCTTACATCTGACCTGCTCGTCAGAATGGCTATGGATCTCAGTACTCATATCAGTCATGGAAGGAACCAATCCTCTCACCATGACGGAATATCTCAGCCCTTACATCTGACCATGGAAGCAACCAATCCTCTCACCATGTCAGAATGGCTCTGGATCTCATCACTGTCTCTGGGAGGAAGCCTCAATCTGGAGAACACCAAGTCTCTCTCTGAAGTACTCAAAATTCAGCCTAGCCAATGGCTTCGTTAATACATTAGCTATATGTTCCTCCGTCGCAACATACAGGAGCTTCACTGCTCCTCTCTGCACCATATTCCTGATATAGTGATATTTGATCTCAATATGCTTCGACCTGTCATGGAACACTGGATTCTCTGACAACTTCACACAACTCTGGTTGTCACAATGTATACAGGTAGCATCCAGCTGGAGATCAAATATATCAGACAGTAGCTTCTGCAGCCATACTGCCTCACAACTAGCTGAACAAGCTGCGACATACTCTACTTCAGCTGTACTCAGTGCCACACAGGATTGCTTCCTGCTAAACCAAGAGATCACACCTGATCCCATACTAAAGCAACATCCCGAAGTACTCTTCCTGTCGATGGCACTGCCTGCCCAATCTGAATCAACATAACCCTCCAGGTTAATCATCTGATTCGCATCATACTTGAGCCCATAATCAATTGTACTCTTCAGGTACCTCAGAATATGCTTTGCAGCAATCAAGTGAACACTTCTCAGATCTGTCAAGTACTGGCTCAAGGTGTTCACAGCAAAGAAAATATCTAGTCTTGTGTTCGTCAGGTACATCAATGACCCAATCATCTGACGATACATCGTAGCATCAACCGTCTCTGAAGAAGCATCACTCAATAGCTTCAGGTTCGATGCCATAGGTGTGGTCATGCAGTCCATCATCCTGAACCTCTTCAGGATCTCTACTGCATACTTCCCTTGTCCAAGGAAGATTCCATCTGTACTGTGCCACACCTCCATACCTAGAACAATAGTGCATCGACACATAACAGGAGCATCACTGGTATTCTGCCTTCAACCTTGAAGCAAAGGTTGGAATCCACTTTACTCTCAGTAAAGCCTAAAGTCATCAGTAATCTATCCATCCTGTCATATCATGTCGAACCTCATGATCTTCTGTAGTCACTCCCTCTGAAGCGAAGCATCGTACTCCCTCTGTCTTCTGTGCTCTATGCACTGAAACATTCTATACCGGAGTGACAAGTAACTTCCTATGCTACTAGTATTCTATGCATTCGTCTAGTGTATAGAATTTCATCTTCAACCTTTTAGCCAAGGTTAAGATCTTCATCAATCTCATCATGTATTTGTTTCAACTCTTACTGGCTGCAAATGTCTCTTCGTATTCTAGGCCTTCTTTTCGTGAGAAGCCTCATTCTACAAATCTTGCTTTGTATCCCACCATGTTTCCATCTACTGCATGATGGAACTATGAACTTCTCTTCAAGTCTCGATACTGTTCCCTGACATCATTCTTCTTGAACTG
>LPNX010122232.1:92905-122771 GCA_001517045.1 Pseudotsuga menziesii
CTTTCTTGTTCTCCAATCACTATCGTATCATCGATAGTCTTTCCTTTTGGCCATATGATGACTTGACCATCTATGAATGCCACCCGCATTCCTTTTGCATCTAATGCTGAAATGGAGAGAAGGTTCTTCTTCAATCCTAGCACAAACAATACTTCTTTCATTGTTAGAGACTTACCAGAGTCTAGCTTGTATGAAGATTCCCCACTACCTTTTATTGGATATTGGTAGTCATCTCCTAGTTTCACCTTGTGAGGTGATTCATGTTCTGATAGTCTTACAAAGGATTCCTTGAATCCTGTCATATGTTTGGAAGCCCCACTATCTATAAGCCAATCATAAATTCCATGAGTAATGTTACCTATGAGAGCTGACATCAGAACATATTCATCCTTTCTTGAAGAATCTTCACTTTCATATCTGGATCTCTTTCTGGATGGTTCATCATCCTCTGCAGCATGAGCATGGTGACTCTTTTGGCCTTGTCTCCCTCTGAAACTGGAACCTCTATACTCATGAAGATGTCCAATCCAGTTTCTTCAGAGAGATCATATACTTCCAGGATTGGAAGTTGTCAACTTCCCCAAGCTTGTCACCAATATGATGTGATATATCATATTGAAATGAGAACCTTAAATGGAAATAGCAAAGGATTAGATCTTACCGATTTGAGGTGTCTGTCCTTGTCCCGGAGTTCGTTGATCTAGGGTCTGTCGCAGAAACCCTAATTTTAAAAACTTGGAATCTTTCAAATCTGATTGGATGAACAGATAGATATCTTCAAATGGAGCTGTCCAATGTACTCCTTTTCTGAAAACAGTGAAGCGAAACTCCTGGAACAGGAAGCCCTAATTTTCTGATTTCTTCTCCAGAAATTCCTGTTACTATTTCTGTGATATCTCCGAAATTACTGATCCTATGTGTCCACAATTTCTCACTAAGGTAACCTCGCATGTCCTGGATCCAACACCACAGGTTTCATCAGAATTGGTTTCTCCATTTGGGATTTATGATTCTTTTCCCAAGGTGACCTGTTACAGGACTGTTCATAACAGCGAAGTTGTACGGAATTCCACGTGTCACTGGTTCATCTTCTGAGTCTGACCTTCAGACCACAGAAAGTACAGTCCTTTCCCTTTCTGGAACATCTTCATAAATTCCATTTGGACCTCGGTAGCCCAAGATATTGTAAATCTCCCCAGGTGTCCTGTTTATAGATGATTTCTAGTAGAGGATGGAACCCTATCTTGGAGAGATCATATCTCCCAGAATATAGCGAAACAGAGGCTTCCCTTTGAACACAGTGTTCATCAGGATTTTATCTTCGGCCCCTACAATGTTCAGCTTCTGATGCATCGCCAAACTCGGAATATAGCGACTGTACCAAAACTTAGTAGTTTTAGTATTTAGGGTTTCTCCTAGCTCATGGTCAAACTAGGGTTTGACTTTCCCGGAGTTTCACCCAACCAAATTTATTGATCCAGGTCTCTAAATTTCGGTTTTGATGAGGAGAACAATCTTATGCTAGTCTCACTCAAAAATTCCTCTTCTGTAGAAAGCCCTAATTTCCACATCGAAACTGAAAATGCTTGAAATTGAATTATGCATCGACAGAAAGATGTACCCTTCAATGGAGAGTCATCCTAGCATACTTGTGCTGAAAATCTATGGAGGAAGATCCACAAAATAGGAATCCCTAGTTCCTGTAGCTGCACAATGTCTTCTTCTCAGGTTAGCTCTGACACCATGTTAGTTTTTCATCATTTAAGCTAGCATTATGATAAGATCTTTTCACTGAGAGAATAACAAGCACAGCAATCACATAAGCACATCACAAGAGACAAGAGACACAATTATTTTAGGAGGGGAAACCATAAATGGAGAAAACCCCTCAACTTCCTCTAAGATAGTATCACCACAATATGTGATCCCAAAACAGTAAGATGACCTCCCTTCACAACAGCAGCCTTCTGTCTTCTGTCAAGCCCAAGAATTTCCTTCTCCAAAAGTGCGCCACACTTGAGAGAGCAAGAGAGCTAAGTCACAAGTGATAAATAGAGAGACTCTCACTCTCTATTTATATTCTTCCGTTGACTTGAAGTGCTCTCAACCATGTAGGCTTAACTTATAATTAATTACTTGAGCCTACACCTTAATTAGTGTATAATAACCCAAGTGCCCCTAAACTGTGGGGACTTACCTAATGACTTGATATGACTTGTTTACATTATTAATCCTCCCGATCGGAACATCGGGGCATGACCACATGACTCAAATGCATAATAGAAACATCCCGGAATAAACATCGGGTTACAATATATGAAATACATAGAAGAATACATTCCGAAGTTACATATACATCAACATTTATATGTGATAAAAAATTAAAAATGAATATTTAAACATGAGACAAGTACCAATAAAAAACATAGTTTGCTAATGAATCATCCACTTCGTTTAAATGTATTGGGATGTGATGGTAGGTACATACTCAAAAGACCTTTCTAAAATCATAACTCTTCGGAACATACAAAGCAATATGGTTTTCGGGATGGTGTAGGGACAATTCAGTTGATGAACAACTAATTTTGAATCTATATAAACACTAATATGAATCACATCACTTGTTAAAGGTTCAGTTAAAAAACCAATCACTGCATGATATTCTGTAAGAATGTTCATAGCAAGACCTAAACAAGCTCCACCCGAGCTTACCAAATCATCGGTAGGGGAATACAATAACCAAGCCACCGATGCGAGATTCATATTATAACAGCTACCACCATTCACAAAACCAAATTAAGTGGTCATATGTCCATTTAAATACAACACTATATAAGAAGGCTTACCTAAGAAACAACTTACATTCACAATCCAAACTACACATAGAACTCTATAAAAAATATGCAGAAATTACCTATGCTAGATGACCTAGACATAGTATTTCTTCAGTTAAATCCCATTTCAAGGCTCACCCTGTAGTATCCCATCATAATATATCATCTAATAACCTCCTTTTTCTAAAACAAGACTGATGACGTAAGGACCATGCCACATGGATTCAATCTTACCACCTCCCAATTTATCGTGTTTCTGGTCATATGTGAGGACTGGGTCACCTTCGTTGAAGAGGCGAGGTTGAATGGATCGATTGTACTGATATTTAATTCGTAGTTTATGTACCTCATTAGATAAGGTATCATCTCGACAAGTCTCATCAAGCTTATTCAAGTACAAGAATCATTCTTCCTCTAAATTGGTATTGGGTAACAATTCTATAGGAAGTTTCAGATTTAAAGAATTTCACATTCGATCAAGGGATTAGATTCTATCCCATATACCAATTGGAACAGGGGGAAGTCGGTAGATGTCTTAATGGTAGTCCTTAATCCCATAATATGGAAAACAATTGCAAGTGTCAACTATAATTAGCTCTTCCTACCATCTGTTGAAGCATAGTCTTCAATTACTGATAGCTTCAACCTGGACATTGGCATGTGGATAGTAGGGTGTAGATTTATCATGATGAAAACGCATTTTGGCACTCAGTTTCAACATCATCTCGTTTTGAAAATGTGATCCATGATCGGTCACAATAGACATCATCTCATTTTGAAAATGTAATCCTTGATCGGTCACAATATCTTGAGGGACTCTGAACCTAGCAAATATATGATTAAAAGGAAATGTGTTTTTTCCATCTTTGGCATAAGTAGGAATTTCCTTATCCCATTTCATAAAGTAGTCCATGACTATGATGATGTAACCATGCCGTCCCCCCCCCCCCCCCCCCCCCAATGACAGAATTTATGGACCGCGATGACTGTGGCCAGAGCTAACTTCTCGACATGCAAATAATGTATTTTAGAGTGAAGGAGACTCTTACGTAGCTAATAAATCACATGTTCATGGTCGTGTACATCCAATTGAACTAGTACCATGCCGATGGTATTTAACGATGAAACTACATACAAAGAGTAATCCCTTGTGTAATCAGGTGGCTGCAAGACATGTGTGTGCATAAGTGCATGTTCAAGGGTGTCAAATGCACATTGTGAAAGGTCATTCCAAACAAAGGGTGTATCCTTTTTTAATAGAAACATGAAACCATGGTTCTTCTCAGCATAGTTGCAAACGAAACGATGCATAAAGTTTTCCTTCCCTTGCAAACTTTAAATTTCAGTAACGTTTGTAGGAAGGGGTAGGGACGGGATGGATTTAATCTTTAGTGAGTCTATACAGATTCCATCCATGGAAAAAATGAATTCAATGAGTCTACCAGTCTCAACAAAAAAAACATATTTGTGTGGATTCAACCGAATTTTTTAATGGCTACACTTGAGGAAAATATATCTTAGATGGTCAAAATGGTGCTCTCAATGGTGCAAATGGGAAGGTAATTAATCAAGGTAGGGTTCCATGATATGTTTGATGTCATGTAAAGCATAATACATGGTGCGTTGGAAGGTAGCACCAACATTTTTTAGGAAAAATGGAAACTTTATATAAGCAAAGGTTCCCCATGGGAAAATGAAGGTCTTTATATGTTGAATCGGATCTGAGCATCTCTATCTAATTATAGCCATAAAATCAATCCATAAATGAAAATATGATGCTTCCAGCATAGTTATTTATGATTTGATCAATGTAAGGAGTAGGGAAGTTATCCTTAGAGAAAGCCCTATTGAGATCTCAAAAATCGATACAAATTACCCTAATCATTTCCTTTTTTGTTTACAGGAACAATGTTAGAAAGCCATTCTATCAACAACACAGAGTAAATGAACCCATCCTTGAGAAGCTTTTCAACTTCTTCTTAATGGTCATTTCCTTCTGTGGATGGACTTGATGTAACTTTTGATGGACTGCTTTTGCATCAGGATAAGTATTGAGATCATGAATGATGATCGAAGGATATATCCCTAAAATCTCTTCATACAACCAATCAAAAATATCTCTAGAATCCATAAAAAAAGGTTGTATAAGACCTAAGTTATGAAGGAGAACAATTCTGGCCCAACTAAATATTTTCTACAACTAGAATTTTTATTGATATATTGATTGGAATGGTCTTAGTAATAGTACTATGATTACCCTCGAACTCAACAACATGAATGAATACCGGTGATTGAGGTGTAGTTACAATATCATACGAAGCCATTGTTTCAAAATTATATTCTACCATATCGTAACTGGGAAGGAAAGAGGATCAGTGATGATAACATTTCTAAGGAATATCCTCTAAAGACATGAATTTCATGATGGATTCATCTAATGGAAGGACACAAGAAATATAATCTAGATATGGGGGGGAATCTAACCAATATGGAAGGTGATAAGGGTCATATTCCACCAAAATATGATCATTAATGGTGGGGTCTCTGGTGGACTAGATCGCGTGGTAAGTCTCTTCAAAATGAATGAAAGTCGAATAAACAATTGATTTTCCTTTGTCTGAAGAGTCATGACTCTTATAGGATATTGTCTTCAAAAATGTGTTCTGGTTAGAGGGAGGATTGGTTAACGAAAAGGATCCCTTAAGTGGGAAGTATTTGAGAAGACCTACCCCTACGTTCTAATACTATAGAGTCGTAGAATCCAAGAGCAGGACATTCTTTGTAGAGTTAGAAATCATGTCTTGAGAACACATCTCTAGTTGATCAACCTTAACAATATTCCCTTGGAAATGGAATTGGACCACTCAAAACAAAAATGAGGAAAATATATACATTGCATAGAACCAATTCTTGCCTAGGAGGAGATTGTAGTCTAGTTGAGCATCGAAAACCTTGACATGGATGGACACTAATTTTCCCCCTATTTCTATCAGGAGAGAAGACAATAATCCATAAGGTTGAAAACTGTAATGATCAAAGGCCTTCAACGTTGTAGGTGAATGGTTGATTTTGGGAGAGCCTATAGCTCACTAACATGACATAGACATGACTGAAGTTGAGGCACCTTCATCCAACATGGTATGATGGAATTTCTTCCCGATTACTTTTGTAGACAGTTGGAAAGCTAACTGATGGGAGAGTCTTGACTTAAAATCATCTAGTTTAAAGGCAATAATATTACTATTCTAAGGATCCATAGATCCAATAATCGACAACAAGTTATTTTCCTTACGGAGCGAACGTTTGGAGTAATTCAAGGCTAGACATAGCATCGGGTTTTTGAGCCAAATATTCTACTATATTCTAGTATTGAGTGGCTCATGCAATTGGATTAAATATCAATTTTTGAATTATAATCTTTGGTGGTTGGAGGACAGTGTCGAGAACAAGTTTTGCAATATGAATATTGTTAGTAGGAGGAGGGGTGGACACTGTAGGCTTATCCGTTGAAGTATTATCATATTTATTCTCTAGAGGAGGGTCATAGCTTGTAAATTTGGTGATATGACTAATCGATTCAGTATAAATCATTTTAACCTCATTTATAGAAGATGAAGAAGACCCATGCAAGAATTCATGGTCAATCAATTTCTGCTAGGTAGGGAAAGGATCGCCCAAGAATTTCGAAGTGGAAGTGTTTTTCAAAAACTTTCTGACATACTCCCATCGAGGACATTCCTTGTTGAAGTGTTCACCTTGACATATGAAGCACAAAAAAATTTAATTTATCTTATTCTTGGATCCTACGTCTGTGTTTTGTGTTTTATTACTCTCCTGTTTGTTTCATTAGAGGAAATTTAAACTCATAATGGCCCTCCTAAAAAAAATTAATAAAATAATAGTTAAAATAATAAAATAATATTTATTAATTTTGGAGGAAGAAAAGAAAAAAACTACTTTTTTTTTGTATTTTCGATATATCTCCCCATGTTTTTACTCAAATTTCGATCAAGAGAGCTCATTCGATGCAGAATTAAATTCTGCATCCAATGAGTACCCACTCGGCATACTTTTGATGGACCCCACTACCCCAAAAACAATAAATACCTGAAAAGTATGTCGAGTGGGTACTCGTTGGATGTGGAATTTAATTCTGCATCCAACGAGCTCTCTCGATCAAAATTTGAGTAAAAACACGGGGAGATATGTCGAAAATACAAACAAACAAAATAGTTTTTTTTATGATACCTATCCCCAAATTTATATTAAAATAGTGTTTAAGACCTATACGGTATTTCAAATTTAAAGGAATTTCATTGGCTAACACATGATGACATGGAATTTGAGTTAAAGTTAAAAGGCCCATTTTCAGTTGAAATTTCCTCTAATGTTAGACTTTTTTTTATTCATCTTTCCTTTCTTCTCCATTACTCAATATTCTAAAGATTGAATGGAATTTACCTTGGTAGAGGAAACAGAAGGAGAAATGGTATTAGGATTTTTGACAGTCTGCCTAGGAGGTTGGTTTTTGTTTTGGGGAATTTATCTGCCAACTCTATCTTAACAGAACCAAGTACAAGATAGACAAGTGGTTTTGTTGAATTTCTTGAGGGGTTTGAAGTAGGATGGGGATCATGCGATATTAAGTCATAGAGAGTGGTGCCTGAATGGGAATAAATGAAGTCTAGGTACTGAGCTTGGCTAATGGCTAGTTCTTCGGTGACAACATATCCCATGGAAACATCCCGAGAAATGGGAGGAAGAAATGACTTACTGAACCAATAAGTGAGTAATTAGTCGAGGATAGGTGCTTTAATCAATCTGCATCATCATCTACACTCATGTATGTGATCGGATATATGGGAAGTGGTTTGACGAAGCGATCTTAAAATATCCATACCATTCTCATATAGAATTGGGAGTTGAAAATGTGTTAGAAACACCATTTCTAAGGTGTTAAAATCCTAGATGGAGTAATGAGACAATTCTATATACCACTTGGTGCCATTTTTGATGAGATTCCTTTCAAACAGTCTCAAATGGATGGAACAATCCATGAAAGATTTTGACGAGCACCGCGAATCATAGGTCATTAGATGGTTTTTAGGGTCCTCATTAGATTTTGCATCAAACTTAGGTATATCTGAAGGTAACTTTACCAAAATAATGGGCATGAAGGATCATGGTTAATAGGGTCATTGATAAAACACAAAAAATCTAGAATATCAAGTGTAGCCAGAAAAGGCATTTGTTGATTAGGTTGCAGATACTGGTAAATTGATAAGGAATATGAGTAGCAGTAAGGTCATAAGAGGATTGATAAATGGGTGTCGATGCTCCTCCAATGAGAGGCTGGTTTGGTTGTGGCTGGTTTTCAAATGCTCCACCTGGTGGTCCTCCAGGTGGGCCTCCCAGTGGAGGACCTCTGGGTGGACCTTTAGGTGCTAGGCTTATGGACAGGGGACCTCCAAACGTGGGACCTCTAGGTGGACCTACGGGTGGGGACCTCTAAGTGGACCTCCAGGTGGGGGTCCTCTAGGTAATACTCTAGGTGGGGAACCTTTGGGGGGACCTATAGGCTGACCTCCAGGTGAAAACATGAACTTGAGAAACACTTTTGCTTGTTTTTTGAAAAAACAAACTACAAAATTTTATGTTTTTCCACTTCAACCCCTTTAAACCGATATCTCCCTTAGGAATTTTACCTTGAAGTAAACACATAATTTTTAGAGAATTGAATTAGCTATGTACTCATATTTGTTTTTTTAAATTATTGATATATAGTGGGGCAAATTTGACGTCCACCAATGACATATACTTTAAATATTTAAGTATGAATAATGAGTGACCTGTGTGCACCACATTTTTCTTAGAGATAGTTATTCATTTTAGGGAAATAAAATTTATGCTCATAATCTACACATATTGAACTTGTGCATGGACTATATCTTAAGGTTTTTCGGACTTGAGAACTATTTTTTATTATTCTTCGAAACAACATAACTTCATAAAATGGTGCATTACCGACACACATTGGGGAGCTTCAATTTTATTTTTTGTGTGACTCTTATTGCAAAAACTAAAATTACCCTTTCAGAGAGGACAAGGAAATTATGATCTCTATGGATATTTCGTATTCTTTGGTGTTTTATTTGTTATGATCTTGAATTTTCATTTCGGGTGATTTTCAGAGTAATAAAATTCTTAACGGATAAGGTTTAGAAAAAAATTATTAATAAATCATGAAATTGAAATTGAAATGAAATAATTATTATATCATTTGAAACTAGATTCAAAGATGAATCAATTTCTACCAAATCCAACAAATAATATTTAAAATTTGCAATGGTTTGGGCTTGCTGAAGTTGCAGGTTCCAGAAAGATGGCAAATATTTTTGCAGGTTTTGTTAACCATGAAATCTTGGCCGAAAAAATATATTCCAAACTCTCAGCCAAGAGTTTAGTTCAAACTTTCATCGGAGAGTTTTTAAACTCTCATCTGAGAATTATTTTTAAAATACATCTCAATGATTGGTTCAAATTCTTGACCTAGATTTTTATTAAACTCTCGGCAGAGAGTTTGAACTCTCATAAACTATCGGCCTAGAGTTTGAGGTTGAATTTTTTTCACATGTTCATGCACGTGCCCTATTTTTTTCATGTTGTTGTCATAAAATTGTTTCCCAACTTCGCATTTTCACCCCTCCAGGAGGAAATATATATATATGGGGGATCTTCGGGTGGACCTCCATACATTTTTTCAAATGGCATTCCATTTGTAGGGGCGTTCGACCAATTAGGTTTCCCCCATAGTGTATTATGGTTTCTATGATAAGGGATGTCGTGAAAAACATTTCCCTAGGAAATGGGTTGGTAATTTTAGGTAGCAATTTCCTGTTGATTTCCTTGGTAAAGGTACCCCCATGTTGTTGATGCATTTGTAACTTTGGAATGTATTCACTTGTATATTTTATATTGTATTTCATTTTACCCCGACGAAGATGTTTGTTCCTCTAATCGGGAGACTCATTAATATAATAAAGTCATGTAAAGTCATTGAGCTTAACCCTCCATTCTAAGTTCCAGCAATAGTCCCCACAATCGAATTAAGGTTATCCCTCCGTTGTAAGTTGGGGCAATAGTACCCACAGTTGAGGGGTATTAGGGTTATTAGACTCTCCTAGTGAGGTCGTCCTTGTAAGAGTAAAATTCAAGTGGAAAACAAGTATAAATAGAGATTGAGACTCTCTATTTGGAACACACACTCACTCAATTGTAGTGCATGAGTGAGAGAAGAAGAGCTCACACAAGTGAGAGAGAAAACAGCTGTCGGAGATTATCTTTATGTCTTTGGGTTCTAATTTTTCCATTGGTGCTCATTCTACCTCAAAAGAAGTTGTGGGGTTTTCTCCTTTATGGTTTCCCTTATGAAAAATCTTTGTGTCTCTTGTCTCTTGTGATTATTGTTGTGCATGTTATTCTCTAAGATAAGATCCTAGATCATATCGATTAAATGATACAAATCTAAAATGGTATCATATCTAACCTGAGAAGAATACACTATGCAGCTACAAAATCTAAGGCTTCCTAATTTTTTGGATGTCTCCCCACATATCATCAGCAAAAGGAGGCTATGTTAACTCTCCATTGAAGGGCCCATCTTCTTGTCGAAGAAAAATTTGATTACGGGCATTTTTAGTTTTTCACCTCTCACTCCTACGGGAAATTAGGGATTTTCAAAAAAGAGGAATTTTTTATTGAGCCCAACATAGGATTTCTCTCCTCAAAATCGAAATTTAGAGACCAAGATCAAAAATTTTGGTAGGGTAAAACTCCAGGAAAGTCAAACCCTAATTTTACCCTGGACCAAGAAAATCCTAAAAGACTAAAACTAGTCATTTTGGTGCATTCGCTATACTGCAAAATTGGAGAAGGCTCAGGAGCCGAAACATTTACAGGACAAATAAAAAATCCTATTGTACCCTTTGTAAATGTTTCACCCTGACATTTGCCATATTTTGGTAGATGTGATTCCTCCAAATCAAGGTTCCATCCTCTCCTTGGATTCATCCCTAAATAGGAAACCTAGGTAAAAGTTCTATACATCGGGATACAAAGGTCCAGATGAAATTTTTCATGATGTTCCAGATAGGGAACAGTTCAACAGACTGTACTTTGTGTGGTAAAAGTTTCATACCCTGATGGTTAAATAGTGACAACTGGTAGTCTGTACAAGTTCGCTATGTTGAACAGTCCTGAAACAATTCACCCTAGGAAAACTCTAATAAGCCCTAATTGGTGAAACCAATTCTGCTCAAACTTATGGTGTTGGAAAGAGGACAGATGTAGCTTCCGTAGTGCAAAATTTTAGATAGAATATTACTTTCGGAGACACCGCAGAACCAATATCAGACATCTCTCTAGAAGAAATTGGAAAACTAGGCCTTCCTGTTCCAGGAGCTTTCCTCCACTATTTTCAGAAAATGAGTACATGAGACAAATCACTTTGAAGAGACCCATATTTCTATCCAATCATAATTTTTAAATTCCAATTTTTTAAAATTAGGGTTTCTCTAACAAAACCTAGATTAGCCACATCTGGAACAAGGATGGACACCTCAAATTGGTAAGATATAAATTTTTGCTATTTACATTTGAGGTTCTCATCTCAAAATGACTAATCACACCATCTTGATGACAGTCTTTATGAAGATGACAACTTCCAAGAATTGAAGTATAGGATCTCACTAGTTCTTGAAGAAAATAAATTGGACACCTACATAAGTGGAGAGGTTCCAGTTCCAGAGGGAGATGAGGCTAAATCCTTACACAAGAAGAAATTATTCAAGGCCAAGAGGATTATTGGTGCTTCTATCAAGGATCACCTTATAACACAAGTGTCTTCCCTAAATACACCTAAAGAGATGTTTGATTCCTTGACCAAGATATTTGAAGAATATAAAGAGGCATATGAACTTTGTGATCCTTGAAGAAATTGACTTAGATCAGTATTTTAGTAAAGAAGTTATAAGAGCCAAAGGGAGATGAGGCTAAGGCTAGAGCCAAGAGAATCATTGCAGATTCTATTAAATATCATCTCATTCCTCATGTGTCATCCTTGAAGACACTAAAAGGAAGTGTTTGATTCTATGACGAAGCAATCGAAGGAGAATAAAATATTGTTATAACCACCTTGAATGGCCTCCCATGATCATGGGATTCATTCATTCGAGGAATGTGTACCAGAAGGAAGTGGTTACGTTCAAGATACTCTGGGAAGAACACACACAAGAAGAATCTTGACTCATAATAAGAGAAGAGAAAATGGGAGAAACTGAAGATCAAGCTCTCACGATCCAAATAATATCCCTCAAGCTATGAGGAATATAAAGGAATCAACTCTTGAAGGACCTCTTATCCATCTTAGAATTTGGATAAGAAATGATGTTGTCATGAATGAAGAAAATAATAAATTTGAACTCTCAAGAAGGAGTCTTCCCATGAAACGAATAAACATCAGTATTAAATTGTCATTTCATGATATTATTTTGTTATGCATTTGTTTATATTCGGTTGATGTGTTAAGCATGATAGAATGTTTGCATTAATGACAATATACTACTAATATGCATGTGATAGGTAAGTATCCCATGGTGCTATACAACTCTTGATTGCTACTTATCTAGAATGAAACATATATAATGACATATTGGATTAGTGCACAATCTTAGTGATGTCATGGTAGATATGGAAGGAATCTAGAAAGTTTCTGTGAGATAAGGATGAATGTTGTATTGGCTAAAATAGTTGCATGATTATATCTTTATGCATAATAATTTTTCATTATGAATATGCCTTATGAAATGTTTCTAACCATACAACTAATGCATTTGACTTCTAGGAAAGATCGTGTACAATTAACTACAAGAAAATAAGGACGAGACTTGTTCCGAAGAATAAGTGACGATAGTTCAAGAAATAATCCAAGATGAAGAATAATATGATGATACTTTCAAAGAAATAAAGAGGTCTCAAACACAATGCAGTTATGTGACACTATTGAGAGACATCATTGATGCATAACCTTCTAGCTATGAAGAAATATCCAAGAATAAAGGGAAGGAGAGCACCAGTTCAAGAAGAATGATGTATAGGATGCGGTATCAAGACCTGAAAGGAAGTCCGTAGTGACTTCCATATGGCTCTACAAGATCCAGCATGTAGTAGAGGACAACATCGTGGGATAGAAGGAAATACTAGTAGTATAGGAAGCTACTTGTCACTGCAGTACAGAATGTTTCAATACATAGAGTACGAAAGGTAGAGGGAGAATGATGCTCCACTTCAAAGGGAGTGACTGCAGAAGATCTTGAGGTTCAACATGGCATGACAGGATGGACAAATTACTGATGGATCTAGGATTTACTAAGAGTAAGGAAGATTCCAACCTTTTCTTCAAGGTTGAAGGCGAAAGACCAGTGATGCTCCTGTTATATGTTGATGACTTGTTCCTGACAGGGAAAGAGGAACTCATTAGATATGCAAGCATGAGACTTGTTGTCGAGTTCTAGATAAAAAAATTGGGTATGATCCATTATTTCCTAGGAATGAAGGTTTGGAAGAGTGCGGATGTAATCTTCCTTGGACAAGGGAAGTATGAAGTCGATATCCTGAAGAGGTTCGAGATGATGGATTGCAAGGCCATGGCCACACCTATGGCATCGAACCTAAATCTATTGAGCTATGCTTATTTAGAGTAGCTCAATAGCTTTAGGTTCGATGCCATAGCTAGTTTCATTGAGAGGATATGTGGATTCGGATTGGGTAGGTAGTTTCATTGAGAGGATAGGAGATCCTAGACATGTTAACTTGATGGTTGCAAAGAATGCAATGAGGTACCTAAAGGGTACATTTGAGTATGGGCTCAAGTATGATATGAATCAAAAGACTAACTTGGAAGGTTATGTGGATTCTGATTGGGTAGGTAGTTTCATTGAGAGGAATAGAAATTCGGGTTTCTTCTTCAGTATGGGATCAGGTGTGATCTATTGGTTTAGTAGGAAGCAGTCTCAGGTGGAACTAAGTACAGCCAAAGAGGAAGAGGAGTAGTGAAGATCCAGTTTGTGATCCATATCAAGATTTCTCAAAAGAGGGAGTTCTAGCATAGCCAGTGAGACAAGTTCTCTGAGCATAAAATCCTAGGGAAGCTTGTAGGTTGCTCATACATAATTAGTCTTGTAGGTTTTCCTCAGATGTAATCATTCCTGGTGAATCTCACAGGCTATCCTTGGATGTAATCAACCTTGATGTGATTCTATGCTAGAAATGGACAGAGTGAAGTTTGATTACTTCATATAGAAGCTTGGTGTTCTCCATATCGAGGTTCCTTCCAAGGGGAAGTGATAAGTTCGTCTTCCTTTCTGACATGGTGGAAAGATTGGTTCCTCCCATGGTCAAATATAAGTGTTGTTCCTTTTTTACATGGTGGCAGGATTGGTTCCTCCCATGGTTGGATATAAGTTGCAAGGCCTACAACCAGCATGAAAAATGGTTGTCTCTATATAACTACAACTAGCATGAAAAAGGGTTGGCTATGTAGAGGAATACCTTGAAAAGGGAAAGGACTACAACCATGATGAAAAAGGCATGGCTCTGTAAAACTACAACCAACATGAAAATGGGTTGGCTTTGTATAGTAATTCATATAACCAGAATGAAAAAGGGTTGGCTCTGTAGAACTACAACCAGCATGAAAAAGGGTTGGCTCTTTAGAAGAAGACCTTGGAGAGAGAAATTACTACAACCAGCATGAAAAATGGTTGGCTCTGTAGAACTACAACTAGCATGAAAAATGGTTGTCTCTGTAGAGGAATACCTTGCATATGGAAAGTCCTATAACCCGCATGAAAAATGGATGGCTCTGTAGAACTACAAATAACACAAAAAAGGGTTGGCTCTGTAGAGGAAGACCTTGCAGAGGGAAAGTCCTACAACCAGCATGAAAAAGGGTTGGCTCTGTAGAACTACAACTAGCATGAAAGAGGGTTGGCTCTGTAGAGGAAGACCTTGCAGAGGGAAAGGTCAACAACCAGCATGAAAAAGGGCTATCTCTATAGAACAACATCCAGCATGAAAAAGGGGTGGCACTATAGGCCTACAACCATCATGAAAAAGGGATGGCTCTGTAGAACTTCCTATGATGAGTAGAATTGAGATATAGTGCCATTTTCTTGAGATAGCGGGAGAAGAGTTCAACCAGCTTTAATGATGATCCAACTTTGATGATGATCTAGCCTTGATGATGATACAGTTATGAATACTTTTGTTGATGAGCTGTGTCCAAAGAATACCTTCCTAGTTAAGAGGGAGTGTTGATGTATTTGTAACTTCAAAATGTATTCACTTGTATATTTATATTGTATTTCATTGTACCCCAACAGAGGTGTTTATCCTCTAATAGAGAGAGTCATTAACATAATAAATTCATGTAAATTAATTGAGGTTAACCCTCCATTGTAAGTCAGGACAATAGTCCCCACAGTTGAGCTGTATTAGGGTTATTAGACTCTCCTAATGAGGTCGGCCCTATAAGAGTAAAATTCAAGTGGAAAACAAGTATAAATAGAGAGTGAGACTCTCTATTTGGAACACAAACTCACTCAACTGTAGTGAATCAGTGAGAGAAGAGGAGATCGTACAAGTGAGACAGATAACAGATGTCAGAGATCATCTTTGTGTCTTAGGTTTTTACTTTTTCTATTGGTGCTCATTTTATATCTAAGGAAGTTACGGGGTTTTCTCCTTTTTGTTTTCCCTGAGGAAAACACTGTGTGTCTCTTATCTCTTGTGATTATTGCTTGTTAGGATATTTAGACACTTAGGAGTTAGTTAAGATCAAATTGTGTAATATATCCGTTAGATAAAAGTGTGTTTTTTTAGTATGCATTTGTAAATATTCTAATCTGACAGTCACGATATGTTCTAGACATAGAGTGATCCGACGGTTCAACTTCTCTTAGATCATACCTACCATTAATCCATGGCTTAACACCCGATTGGTTATGATCTCTATTTAAAGAGCATAAAGGGTCATTGGCTAGTTGATTGATTATGAGAAGATCATGTAACTTTCTTTCTTTTGCATAATAAATTGCTCCAAGTAGCTATTTAGCTGGGGCCATGGACTGTTTCCCTCTCAAGGGTTTTAACCACGTGATAAACATCGGTGTGTTGATCTATGATCTATTTGTGTGAAGTGGTTGCTGAAGGTGTTCAGTCTTTTTGGAGTACCATGTGTACCAGAACATGGTATCAAAGCTTTTATGAAGAGCTGCTTTCGGTTTTGATCAAGATCTGGAACTGGTGTTGCTGAAACTTTGAAATGGTTTCTGGTTCTTGATTTTCTGTACATTTTTGGCCTATGGGAGCTATTCCATTGTGGTCGGAGCACCGTATCCATGAGGAGATAGTTTTTGTTTCACCGAAAATCATTTTTGTTTGTTCCAGAAACATCCATTTCGGAAAATCTGAAGGTATAATGTTACACTGACAGATTTTTTTTTTTAAATATCTCATATCTTATCAGTTTTATTATTAGATCTTTTTTTGTTTTAGTTTCGGACCGTTGCCTTCCTTGACTGCGTATGCTCTTTACCGTGCACCTTGCGCAATCGCGGCGAATCAGAAACAATAAGGGAAAGTTTTTTTTTCTTGTCTTCTCGGCTACGTATTCTCTTTGTCGTGCACCTTGTGTGATCATGGAAAATCACAAACAACGATAAAACTTGAAAACATAGACTTTCCGAGTAAGCTAACCAAGATCTAACCCCATTGTGTGGAAAAAGTTTTTTTTTGTTTTTCATTTTTTTTTGTGATTTGTAGGAAAAAAAGGCAAGCACGGAGAATGAGAGAGAAGAGTTAAAAAAGAAAAAGAAAAAAATCCCCCTTCCTCTTTCCATTCTTTTACGTACCTCTTAAACTTAGCTCACTTGGTCCAAAGTTGTTTTATTCCTTAATAGGTCTTGAGTTCAAGTCTTATTAAACTACTTTTTAGTGCATGCAATTTCTATTTTCAAGTTACTTTATTGTAAAAGTGCATCTCACATCAATAAAATAAAATAAAAAGTGGGTCACTTAAGTCTTTTATTTTATTGTTGCACTATTTAAAAGTAACATTATTGTAAAAGTGAACCTCACTTATTCTACAAAAGTGATTCATTTCAAAGCAACGTTATTGTAAAGTGATTGTCAAAGGTTGATCTTGGGAAGATGGTGGTTCTTTTTTTAGTTGGTCAAGTTAATATCTGCCACGTCACTATTGGGGACATCTTCAACATTTTCTTTGATCAAGCATAACTTCATGATCCAGAATCAGTTGTCAATGCCATTTTTTAAAACTGCATATTTTTTTGAGCTCTTTGCAACCAAACAGTTAGTTTCTATTTTTTCATCCATTATTTTACAGTATGGCCGACCCTTGTGATATTATACTTACAAGTTCTAACTATTTCTCATGGAAATCTCGTATGGAGGATGTTCTACTAAGTAGGGGACTTTTTAGGATAACCTTAGGGAAAGAAACAGAACCCAACTATGATAATAAGAAAATTAAATGGGCAAATATATGTGATGAAGCTCGTGGACTGATTGGGATTTAAATCTCTACTGATTTGTGATTCCACATATCTGGAATTGATGAACCTGATAAAGCTTGGGAAAAGTTGGAATCTGTGTTTGGTAAACACAATGAAATTCGGGGTCATCAACTTGAGAATGAGTTGCTTTCCTTGAATCCAAATGATTTTTCATGCATTCAAGACTATTTATCTAAGTATAAAACTATTAGACTCTTATGTGCAGAATGCAATATTAAGAAAGAAGACAAACAATGTATTTATCATATTCTTTCCAAACCTGGACCTACATATTCTGTTTTTGCATCTACATTCTACTCCATGAAAGAATCCTTGACTGCAGCTAGCTATCAAGAGCCTAGTCTTGAATCCTTTTGTGATTCCTTAATTAGAGAGTAAGATAATCTCATTCATCTTGGAATAATTAAAAATGTAGATACATCTGGGAAAACCTTATTGTCCCAACAGAAAGAAAATTCCAAGCCTCCCAAGAAATAGAATTCTCACAATAATAAGCCAAACAACAAGGGTCCCAAACCCTCTCAGTCAGCTCCTTCTTTAAAACATGACAAAGGATCCAATCCAAAAGGAAATAAGACTGAGCATCATTGCAATTTTTGTGGGAAAGATAATCATGATGAATCTAAGTATTTCAAGAAGATGGCAGCCTTGGAAGTAGCAATGAAGAAGCACCACATCAGCCTAGATTTGTCTTCAGAATCTAACTCTCATGGACATGCACTTTGTGCTTCTGGTTACTCTTATACTGCATCTTCTTCTTCTACTTGAAATGAATGGCTCATTGATTCTAGAGCATGTTATCATATGGCTAAGGATCAAGCCATCTTTTCTACTATGCATGAATGTAACACCAAACAAATATTTGTTGGTGATGATAGATCTCTAAGTGTTGTAGGATTTGGAACAGTTCCAGTAGAAAATGGTCATTTCAGTGATGTACTATGTGTTCCAAAAATTTCCTGCAATTTGTTATCAGTCTATCAAATTACTCATTCAGGTGAAGGTAAAACTGTGACATTTACACCTCACCAAGTTGTAATCAAGGATTTTAAAAATACTCAAAATGTCCTTGCTACTAGAATTGTTGATGATATTACCAGGTTGTACAAATTTAACAACTTTGGGTCATCACCTTTTCCTTTAGTTTTTGTTGCTCATAGTGATAACTTGAGAAAACTTTGGCATGAGCGATTTGTTCACTTAAATTATCGCTCATTGCAACAACTATGTAAATACAATATGGTGACTAGTATTCCAATGGTATCTTGCAAGGATGGTGTTTGTTCTAGTTGTGTACTCAGAAAACATCATCGGGAAAGGTTTGACAAACGTGCCTCTTGGCACGCCTCGGTTCCTTTGGAGCTTGTGCATAGTGACTTGTGTGGTCCTCTTCCATCTGCATCATTTTCTGGTTTCAAATATTTCTTAACTTTCATTGATGACTACTCCAAACGCACGTGGTTTTACTTCCTAAAACTTAAGAGTGAAGTATTTAACATGTTCTTGGCCTACAAGGCCCTTGTTGAAAAACAATCTGGTCATCAAATTATTGAGTTAAGATCTGACAATGGAGGAGAATATGTTAACAACAAGTTCACTACTTTTTGCACTGAACAAGGAATCCAACAATAGCACACTATTCCATATACACCACAACAAAATGGTGTAGCTGAACGGAAGAACAATACTTTAAAAGAAATGGCTAACTGTATGATCCAATCTAAGGGACTAAGTCTTCAATATTGGGATGAGGCCATAAATTATGCAAATTACATAGTTAATTGCACACCCCCTAAATTTTTACAAGGTATAACACTGAAAGAAGCATGGAGTAAAATTAAACCAGATGTAAGTCACTTTCGTGTATTTGGTTGTGAAGCATGGGCTCACATTCCGGATGAAAAACAGAAAGCATTGCATCCTAAAAGTGAAAAGTGCATATTTTTTGGATATTCAAAAGATGTAAAAGGTTATAGACTTCTTCAGCCCCGTTCACATGATATAATCATTAGAAGAGATGTTAAATTTGATGAAAATATCTTGGCCTGCGAGCCTAACTTGGCGGGTCTACCATCTTTGTCCTGTGAGCCTGATTCAGTAATTGTGCCTTCTTCTTCTTCTTCTTCTTCCAACTTGCTTGATAGGTTTCCAACTCTAGTTTCTGATGATGACAGTGAGGATGAAAATCCACCTCCATCTGCTCATGTTCCTCCAATTGCACTAGCACCAATGCCTCCTCGATGGGTCTGTTCAACATGTGAAGCAGCTGGTGATCTTGCCGATGATCCTAGAGATCAACGTCGAACACGTTCTCAGTTTCAGCGATCCTCTTCCCATTTGGCTCAAGTTTCCAAGAATCGTGATCCAGACAGTTTTGCAAAAGCTTCAGGAAATCCATATTGGGATGCAGCTATGGATGAAGAATATCGTTCCTTAATGGCGAACGATACTTGGCATCTTGTTCCTCTTCCAAAAGGAAGAACACATGTCAGATATAAATGGGTCTACAGAACTAAGTATGCATCACATGGAAGTGTTGAAAGACTTAAGGCAGGTTTAGTTTCCAAAGGTTTTTCCCAAGTTGAAGGGATTGACTACAATGAAACATTTTCCCCTCTAGCAAAAATGAACTCCATCCACCTTGTTCTTTCCCTAGTAGCCTTACATAATTGGGAATTCCATCAAATGGATGTCAAGTTTTCCTTCTTACATGGTGATTTACATGAGTAAATTTACATGGAACAACCTCCTGGATATGTTCAGAATAACTCTAGCCTTGTTTGTCTCCTTAAGAAATCTTTATATTGCCTTAAGCAAGCTCCTAGATCTTGGTATGCCAAAATGGATAGCTTTCTCCTTGACACTGGTTTTTCTAGATGCCATTCTGACCCCAATGTCTATACCAAGAAAGTAGGAAACCATCTCATCATACATGTTCTTTATGTTGATGATATTATCCTTACTGGTAGTGACCCTAAACTTATAACCCATGTGAAATCCAGTCTTAAGCAAAATTTTGAAATGTCAGACTTAGGACATTTGCATTATTTTATTGGTCTCCAAGTCTGGCAAACCAAAGAAGGAATCTTTCTTTCCCAGTTTAAGTATGCTTGTTACCTTCTTCCTCGCTTCCACATGGAAGATTGTAAACAAGCCCCTTCTCCCTTCTAGTCTAGAGTCAAACTTTCTGCCACTTGTACTTCCCCTGAAGTAGATGCCACCTTGTCTCGTCAGCTTGTTGGTAGTCTTTTATGCTTGAATCATTCTCGTCCTAACCTTTCCTTTGTCGTTGGTCGTGTTTCCTGTTATATGCAAACTCCTCATGAAAGTCACTGGAAAGAAGCAAAAAGAATACTTCAAGATATTCAAGGTACAATTCAGTTTGGGATTCATTACAGTACAAGGAAGAAACCTTTGTTGGTTGGTTTCACTGATGCAGATTGGGCCGGCGATCCTGATGATTGAAAGTCTACTGCAGGTTATGTTTTCAATCTAGGATCTAGACCTATCACTTGGGCTTGTAAGAAACAACAAGCACTTTCTCTTTCTTCAGTAGAAGCAGAATATCGAGCCGCAGTTAATGCCAATCAAGAAGCTTTATGGATTCAACAGATCCTTTCATAGTTTGGATTTGAGCAATAGCAGCCTACTCCACTTTGGTGTGAAAATCAAAGTGCCATCAAGCTTACCAAAGATCTAGTTCTACATCACCATAGAAAACACATTGAGCTACACATGCACTTCATCAGAAATCTTGTTCATGATAGTGTTATTGAAGTTCTCTATTGCCCTACAGATGATCAAGTTGCAGACATCTTCACCAAGTCTCTTACAGAAGCGAATTTTTCTAAACTTCGGTCTATGTTAGGTGTTCAGGAATGTGTCCATAAGGGGGGATAGGATCTAATGCCTCCTTTCTTCTCCTAATAGTGTCACTTTTGTAAATCCTTCAATCCTATCCCAAGTTGTTCTTAAGGGGGGATGTTAGGATATTTAGACACTTAGGAGTTAGTTAAGATCAACTTGTGTAATATATTCGTTAGGTAAAAGTGTGTTTCTTTAGTATGCATTAGTATGCATTTGTAAATATTCTAATCCAATGGTCATGATATGTTCTAGACATAGAGTGATCCGAAGGTTTAACTTCTCTTAGACCATACCTACCTTTGATCCGTGGCTTAACACCCTATTGTCGACCGATTGCACACCAGGAGCAAAAATCTTCCGAAAGTTGTCTCCTCACTTGGGAAAGTGGGAGAGGTGTGACCTTGGGGGCAAACACAAAGCTAGGTACTGTCACCTACTCCTAGCTCCTCCATTTAGGCTAACTCCTAAAGAAGCCAAGGGGGGTAGTCCCTAACAAAGAGTTTTCTATGGCTCAATGTTTTAAGTTAATTTTTTTAGATGTTTTTGGATGCAGATGGGTGTTGTTTAGGAGTTACTGTGATTTAAAATGATTAATATTAGGGGGATGATGATTAATCAAAGCAATCCACATTGCTAACAAGAGATCACACAGATAATAAAATATTCCAAACTTATAACTTAAGCATTCAAATATAATTAATTGAAATGGCCCATAGACAGTTGATCAAGATAGAAAATTAATCAAATATAACAAAGGACTAGTTCCTTATGGAGTCAAATAAATGCGTGAAATAAAGTCAGAGCATACTCCGGCAAGGAGGGGAGGGAGTTAATTAATTAAAAAGGGTGTGTGTGTTGAAGGTTTTATTAAGTTGATTAATTAATACTCTTCGACAGAGAATGCTCTTGACCCTACCTTATGACATTGGTTCAAAAGACTTAGCTAATCTAGATGAGACTAATGTAGGGATTATGCAAACTTAGGATGCTCTCCGATAGAGAGTTCTCTTGACTTGGGTTTTTGCAAGTTCAAGAGTCTTATTTAAGAGTTAATTGATTAAACAATGTGAATAAAAAGCAAAGATGACTTATTAAACTCTCCGACAGAGAGCACTCTTGATCCACCTTATGGTGTGATTCAAGAGATTTAAGCAGTCGATTTACTTAGAAATATAAACAATTTAAAAGAGTAATCAAATTAATTAATGAATTAGAAGTGATGGATTAACAATTAATATTCTAAGCATAAGATGCAAATAATGATGAAGACAAACAAATCTAACCTAAGCATACACAAGTAAACACAACACAAGCCTTCCCAAATGGGGGAGGATGAGAGTGGGGACTTAAAAACCCCACTCAATCAAAACTACTTTATTGAAATTATTACAATTTTCCTTTAGGAATTTAATCCCTGAAAGGGCTTTTCAAATAAAAGTATACAACTCTATTATCATTAAAATTTGCATAAAAAATGAGAGTGATTTACTTTTACTTGAAACTTTTCTTGATACTTTTGTCGAACTTTGCAAAAAGGGAAAAGAATAAGTTTGAATGAGAGCAAAAGTGTAAGGAAAAGAAGGCTGAAAATAAGAAGAAAATTATGGGAAGAAGGAAGGAAAACAAGAAGAAGGTTAAAGACAAGAAAATGGAAGAATAGGGCAGCCAACTATGAGGCCAAAGGAGTATAAAAAATTATGAAAATGGGGCAGCGATGAAGAAGGAAGATGGCTGTCATAAAAATAAAAATACAGGAGAGCAAACAAAAAGGCAAAGAAAAGGCCAAAAACAAGATGGAAGAAGGGCCAAAAACTAGGGAAAAAAGAGGCATAAACTAGGGCACACTAGGGCTATCCAAAAAGAAGAAAATGAGTGGTAAAAGAAGTAAAACGGGGCAGCGATGAAGAAAGGATAAGAAAGGGAAAAACCAAGCAAGGAGGAAAAGGCTAGCAAGCAAGAAAAATAAGGGGATCAAGGAGCAAAGAGAGAACTAGAAGAGGGAAGCTCGGTAACCAAGAAAGTATTTGAAATTATGGATGGAACCCAAGAGAGAGAGCTAGACTCCTAGCTTTCTTTTTGTATTTTGAAGAAGAAGATCTTTGTATGTCCTACAATGAAAGTGTTATATTAAGAAGGTTGTTTGAAGCCTGGGATAGAAGCAGCTGAGCTCACACCCTTCTTCAACCTGTGAAGCTTGAAAACACACTACAACTCAACACAAAACATGAGATCAAAATACATGCTAGTATGCTAAAAAAATTGAATCATGGTCAACATTACATATATACTTATTACTCATGTCCATCAAAATACTAATATACTTCACATAAACAATCAAGTTGAACTACAAATGATTGTTCTAGTGTGCCAACAATGGCCCTCTTGAGCTAACAAATAAACAATTTAATCTCACATAAGCATTAAAAAAAAATAGGGGTTAGAGACAATATCACCTCAACCAATTGCAAAAACTACCACATCCAAGAGCTCATGGACCTCCAAAGTCTGGTCTTTATTAACAAATTAAAGCAAATGTTTGATACAAATTTCTCAGAGTAACTCTGCTACAAAAGTCCATCATAATAGAGCTGAAAGAGCCTCTTTTTAACAAATGAGAGAGTGCTAAAACCCTAAAACCAAAAAACCAACCCTAACCAACTTAGCCACCTAACAAATAGCCCAGACCTAAATCGGAGAACCGGGAGTGAGGGGAGGCCTACACATAGGCAAGGTGTCCCCACTCCAAACCTGTGCACTGAAAACAAGCCAAGGATAAGGCCACACATGTGAGTCTGGATGTAGGTAAGCTCATCTTTTAGGTCTGACAGGAGCCTGAGCTAGGTTTGGGAAGCCCACTGATGGTGTAAGATTCAGTCTTCACCTCGATCAAATCACCGGACCAATGAGAGCTCTCCATCTCATCTTTAGCTGAAGATGACATGTCTAATAACTGATAATAAATTAATTGCTCTCTTAATAATGACTGAAGCTAAGTTATGATAACTCCAATCATCATAAGTGTTCCATGAGATGTCATTTAGCCTTTTATTTTATTGAATTTGGATTAATTTGGAGATTTTTAGTTTTCTCCAAAATAATCATTTTTTTTAATAAAAATCATTTTTTTACTCAAAACTGACTTTTTTGAGTAAAAAGGCATTATGTGTCTGATTGCTGATCTAAAAGCGGGCTTTGACTGGTTGGCTGATCAAGAATGATTTTTTGGCTTAAGGTTAGAGCCTTCAATCATTGAATTCTGAGTCTGGATCATGAACGGGTTTTTTCCATTTAATTTATGGAAAAATTAACCCAAAAAACTTAGGAAAAGTAATTAAAAATTAAAAAATTAAAAAAAAAAATTCACTGTTCGAAAAAGATTTTTTCAAATTTCTTTTATGTGTCCAAATGACTTAGGAAATGACCATGATCTATCTAAATAATCTCTAGTAGGCTCATAACACTCAGTTGGGCTCTAATAACCCCCCAAGGCCCAGAATTCAACATCGGGCATTCCAGCTTTGGAGGAAGCGAGAGAAAACCTCGTCAATTATACTCGGCTGAAGGCAAAGCATAATTGTCAGGGGAAAAAAACTCCCTGGAATACACTATTTGCAATTCTACATCTTAGGATACCAAACCACTCAAAAATATCCTAGTAGCACATTATATTACAAACCCCGTGGGGCCATGGTCAAAATTATTCAAATAAAAAGGTGACTAGCCAATATTGGCTAGACAAGCAAACGAATCAACTAATACACTGGAATCAGACTTTGAACAAGTCTGTCAACCGACGGCTCCTCAATTAACCCAACTTATGGTACAAAAAGTTGGATAACACACCCGATTGGTCTATGATCTCTATTTAAAGAGCATAGAGGGTCCTTGGCTAGTTGATCGATTATGAGAATCTCATGTAAATTTCTTTTTTTTGCATAATAAATTGCTCCAAGTAGCTATTTGGCTAGGGCCATGGACTATTTCCCTCTCGAGGGTTTTAACAACATGACAAACATTGATGTGTTGAATAGTGATCTATTTATGTAAAGCAGTTGCTGAAGGTGTTCAGTCTTTTGGGAGTACCCTGTGTACCCGAACATTGTTTTGGATGTTATTCTCTCAGATAAGATCCTATATCATATTGATTAAACGATAAAAATATAACACATGTAGGTTGATTATACATCGGTTGAACCCACGATGGTTGTCCTTGTGAGGAGGAAGGAAAACTCACATTTACAGTTGTAGAGGGTAATCCAGCCATGGGTTGTCCTAGAGAAACACTATGCCCAATATTGAAATTAGTTATCATAGTTGTGGAGCCTTATTACTCTAGGAATTGACCCCCAGTGACATGTTTCATATAAGAACTAGGGATAGATGAGAGAGATTGAGCTGACCAAAAGGGATAGAAGGTTGGTCGGGATCATAAGAAACCACACTTTAAATCAGTATTTCAGATATGGTAGAACCATACAACTGAATAGGGGCATGGTATTCAGGAGTGGCTCTTTCTAAAGGTCTTGGAAAAGTAGAAAGACTTATCCTTCTTATGATTTCTCCCTTTGTGCATAAATTTGACACCATCTCATAGTTAGGTCTAAATTAATCATGATTTTACAATAACAATATCGGATTAGGTGGGGGGTGGAATATGATAAAACACTAGTGCCATCCTATGAAATTGTCTATCCCAAGGAAGTCTCCAAAAAAGGAGTAGTTGGACCAAAATTTGAATGCCACAAGGTCATCTGAGGATGTGGAAAACACACAATATTTTCCACCGGAATGCCTTTTGTATATAAATGAACAGTTGAATCATGTGAATGTAACATACCTCAAAATTCAAACATGAAAAAAAACTTTCTATAGCCATATATATTCAGACAAATTAAATAAATACCTATCTAGTATGACGTATTACAAAAAAAATATAGGGTTTGAAGCATAACCCTGGTAATATGAAATGATCATCATCTCCTTAGCCAAAACATAGTAACCATGTTTCCAAATAGAATAGATTTCCAAACGAAAACTCAAAAAGCTAAGTTGTTTTTCTTCCACAAGAACCATTCCACAATTCCTTCGGTGTTCTGCATTCTACATTATTCTTCCTGCTTCAAAATCTAGAATTCAGAAACCCAAGGTGTGACGGAGTCCTTCAAACCTATTTCTACCTTTCGCCTTTTGTATTTTGCTGCGAAATCTGGAAATCGGAACTCAACGAAATGACCAACTTGTCTTTCAGCTTTCCACCTTCCTACTTCTGCCTTTCCTCCTTCCACTGCAAACCTCAAAAGTCAGAAACTTCATAAAACAATCATTTTGTCTTTCGAATTTTTGCCTTTCCACCTTCCGCTACGAACCTCGAAAGTGGAAAACTTCATAAAATGATCACTTGATCTTTCGACTTTTTTCCTTCTCACTACTTCCTTTTCGCCTTCCACAGTAGGCCTTGGAAGTTAGAAACTTCATAAAATGATCACTTGGTCTTTCAACTTTCCACCTTTTCTCCTTCTGCTACAGACCTCTGAAGTCAGAAACTTCTTAAAATCATCACTTGGTCTTTCAAAATTCCACCTTCCGAATTTTCCCTTTTCGCCTTCTGTTGTGGATCTCAAAATTAGAAAAACAACTTTTTGACTTAATCCTTTTCCCATTTTTCAACTCCCGACTTCTGTAGGCACACTTTGGGGTGCAGAAAACACCAAACTATGTTAACTTGGATTTTATACCTTCTGCGTAATTTATTTATTGCGACTTAATTACGAACCGTTGATTTGATTCCTTATGTATTCCACAATCAAACCTTCATAACAAATATCGGTCGGTGATCTTCTTTGCAGATAAAATATCGATCGTCAATTTATTTGATACAGAAATTGGACTTCAGAAAATTCAAGCTCCATTAGCTTAAATATTGACTTTCTTCTTCTGCACTCTACATCTACCATCCGCGCTATTGATCCTTGCAGCTTAAATCCTGACCATGGAAATCAAAATGTGGTAACTTTTGTTCATTGAACCAAAAGAGAAAAATATCTCAATGTGCCATCTATTGCATTATACACATGTGAATCCCCATCCAATGTTAGCCTCCTGTTGCTCATGGACATACTATTAAATAGTATTTTTCCTAGGAATGTTTTATTTATGAGCCTCTTGCTCTTTAGCAACTCAACTAGGAGCAAACCTGATTTTTGGGGATGATTCCTCCTACATCTTAATTTCTCACTCAGTGGTCTTTGCCACTTGTCATTTTCCTCTTATGGGTGAGAAAACACTCTTTCAACAGCTATATCCAATTTTTTTCCCCTTCAGGTTATTTTATTAAATAGGGAATGTTTTATTACAAAATGTTGTATTATTGACCTTCCTGTCAAAGAATAATAAAATAATAATAAAGTATTTTCTAGCTGAATTAAAAATTATTAATTCAAGGGGTATTACATACACCTCCCCTTAAAAAATAACACCGTCCTCAGTGTTATAACTTTTAATTTTATTCATCCATGTCAACCTCTTAGAAGTCTAGATATGTCTCCTCCATATTACTTTCCAGCTCCCAAGTAGCTTCTTCCAAACTAAGGTGCTTACATTGCACCTTTACCTGTCCGATGGTATGGTTATGAATTAAAAGTTCTCTCCTATCGAGAATGCGCTCCAGTCCGACTTGTACCTCTCCCTTTGGCTCCATTTGGATTACATTTTAGTAAATCACATGAGAGAATTCATGAACATATCTTTTCAATATAGAAACGTGAAACATATTATGTACTCTAATACTATGTGGTAGGGCTAACTGGTATGCAATTGACCCTAATTTAGCTAGAATTTCAAATGGCCCACAATACTTGGGTGCCAATTTCTTATACTTGCACAATATCAAGCTACTTTTATTGGGATTTACTTTTATGTATACATGATCACCCACATGGAACTCTCTAGGAGTTCTTTTTAACTCAGCATAACTTTTCTTCCTGCCCTGGGAAGCCTTGAAGTTTTGTTGTACCTGTTTCATGGTTAGTCCATATCTTCTAATAAATCAAGTCCTAACATTAATCTATCAACAGGGCTGCTCCATTAGATTAGAGTATTACACTTATGCTCATATAAAATTTCAGATGGACTCATACCTGTAGAAACTTGGAAATTATTATTATAAACAAATTCAACCAAATGTAGGTAGCCTTCCCACTTACTTGGTTTGTCCATAACATACATTCTTAGCATGTCCTCTAGAACCTGGTTTACTCTTTCATTCTATCCATCCGTTTGTGGATGATATGCAGTACTGAAATTTAACTATGTATCCAAGCCTTTAAACAAGGCTTTCCAAAAGTTACCTGAAACGTCACATCTCTATCCGAGACTATTACCTTCAGTATGCCATGTAACCTGAATATTTCCTTCATGAAGATGTCTGCAGTATTAAATACTTTGTAGATAGATTTGATAGGTATAAAATGAGCCTCTTTGCTTAATTTTTCAACCACAACCATGACGGAATCATGTTTTCTGAAATTCTTGGGAAATCTGGTGATGAAGTCCATATTGATGGTCTCCCACTCCCATTTTGGAATGGGTAGTGGCTACAACAATCCTGCGGGATGTTGATGTTATGCTTTAACTTGCTAAAATTCTAGGAAATGGGCTAAGAATTTAACCACTTCCTTTTTCATTTTTGGCCAAAAGAATTCCTATCGGATCATGGTAATCATTTTTTGATACCCCGTATGCCCTGTGTATGGTATTTTATGTAGTTCATCCATGACTGTCAATTTAATTTCTCTTATGCTAGGTATATACAACCTATTTTTATACAACAATAGTCTGTGTTGGTTTAGGCTAAAGTCTTTTTTTATTTGTTCTTGTTCATTTTTAACAGTCTTTTCATTTAGCCTTTGATATTCCCCATCATAATTTCCAGTACTTAAAATTTGATCTCCTAGATCATATTTGTAGTTGTTGTTTACACACAGTAAATTCACATGATGACTTAGAGCATATGCTACTTTATTTTATTTTCCATTTATATGAATTATTTTGAAGTCATACTTGCTTAGAAAGGACATCCATCTGCCTTTCCTTGCATTTAAATTGTATTGATCAAATAGATATTTAAGGCTTATGTTGTCTGACATAAGTAAAAACCTTTTTCTGGGTGAATCCACGGACCTGGGTAACACTTTTTGGCAAGCGCATTTCGGCAAAAATAGAAAAACGCACCTCGGTCGAGGGCTTGTTAAGCCCTCGACCGAGGTCTTAATATCTCGACCGAGGTTTTATCAAGCCCTCGACCGAGGTATCTAAATACCTCGATCGAGGTATGTAAATACCTCGATCGAGGTATTGCAGGCTTTAAAAACCATCATTCGAGGTATTTAAATACCTCGACCGAGGTATTTAGATACCTCGGTCGAGGGCTTAAAAAAACAGACTTAGCCCCCATTCAAACAAATGGAAAATTTCATGTGCCTTGCAGAGGTGTAAACCCTGCCATTCCTAGCA
>LPNX010122232.1:123153-179658 GCA_001517045.1 Pseudotsuga menziesii
TTAAATTGTTAATGCAAGATTGAATTACTCTACGTGGACACGAGCCACTTATTAGCTTCTTCAAATTTTTAAGGTCACACAATTCATTAAATGCAAAAATTCACACATTAAATGACATTGGAATATTTTTTTTTAAATATCACTATGAAGCCAGCATAATATTCTACAATTTGTTTTTTTACTGCAAGTCAAAATTCACATGGCATATATGCATTTTGAGGGCTTCTATCTAGCACATGAGTAAAAAATCAGGTTTTCATCGCCAAATTTGGCCAAAAAGTGTTACCCATCTTCATGGAATCACCCTTCTCAATTAAGTAATGTCACCACATTTTTAAGGCGTGAATTATAACAAGAAGTTCTAGATCATGTGTTGCATAATTCTTCTCGTGATGTTTTAGTTTTTTGGATTCATAAGCTACAACACAATTGTCTTGTAGTAAAACTCCACCTAACCATTTATTGCAAGCATCAATACATACAACGAAATACCTGAATGTATCAGCAATTTTTAATATTGGGGCAGTGGTTAATAGGTTTTTTAATTTGTTAAAACTTTCCTCACACTTTGTAGTCCACTTAAATTTGTTTCCTTTCTTTTGGAAAGAAGTTATCGGGCAGGAAATATTAGAAAATCCTTCTATGAACTTCCTAGAGTATCTAGTGATTCCCATAAATAATGTAATGTTAGATACATTTTTAGGAGATAGATATTACATGATGGATTTTACCTTATCTAGGTCAACTGATATTTCATCCTTGGACACTACGTGTCCGAGGTACTGAATCTTGTCTTTGAAAAGGTCACACTGACTGAAATTTACATAAAGTTATTGTTCTCTTAACACTTACAACATTATTTCAATATGTTCTTTGTGTTCTTGTTCATTCTTGTAGTAGATTAATATGTCATCCATGAACACAACCACAAATTTATCCATATATTTACTTAATATGTTGTTCATTAAACACATGAACGCAATAGAAGCATTTTTCAGCCCAAAGGGAATTACGACAAACTCATAGTGACCGTAAAGGGTCCTAAATGCCGTTTTAAAAATATATTCATCTTTTATTCACACTTGATGATATCCTGAACTTAAATCTATCTTTGAAAAGATAGTTTCTACGCAGAACTAATTGAACAAATCATCTATTCGGGGAAGTGGGTATCAGTTTTAATAGTCATTTTTAGGGATAATTTTAGGGACGAATTTTAGTCCAATGGGCTATTTTTCCATGTTTTTCTCCCAAAAATGATTCTCCATTTTGCATTTTTTGAAGCCCTGCTTCATCCAATTTTGATGGGTAAATTTTTTTCACCCTAAAAATTGCCAAATTATTATATAAACGATATAAAATCCTTGGAAATTAAAATATTTTTTGAAAAATATCGCCAATCATTTTATAGTTGGCGTTTTAAGAATTGGTAATATTCACCAACATTTATACACTTTTAAATAAGTATTGTTCCTTAAAATCATCCCTAGTCATTTTATTTAGTTTCCTGTAATCTATAAATAATCTTATTGTATCGTCTTTATTTTTCACAAACAAGACCGGTGCTCGCTTGGGAGACAAACTTGGTCGAATATAATTTTTATCGATTAGTTCTTGTAATCATGATTTTAGTTTTATGAGTTCGATTATGTTCATTCGATGTGGAGCTTTCGATTCTAGTACCACTCCAGGTATCAGATCGATTATGAAGTATATATCCCTTTTTGGAGGAAGTCCAGGGACTTCTTCCAAAAATATATATCCGGACTCCTTTAAAACAAGTATGTTTTCCAATTTGGGTTTCATATTGTGTTCCTTATCATTCATTATATATACTGTGAATACTTTACATCCTTTTCTTACTAATCTCTTCATTTGTAGAGCAGATAATTCTCTAATGGTTACCTTCCTAGGAATTCCTTTGACTTTTATATTATTTCCATTATTATCAACACATGTAAATTTTTTAGTAAAACTTTATGTTGTTCAAGCCAATCCATTCCTATCAATAGGTCATAAAATCCTAAAGGAAATATATTTACATTCACATGTGTAAGGAAATCATTCGATATTATCTTACAATTTCTAACAATAGTAGTAACCTTTCTTTTTGTACCTATGGCTAATTGTACTAGCCATGACTTATCAAACCTTTCAGGTACCAAATTGCATAAATGAACTAATCTAGGTGAAATATAACTTAATATTTCACTTGGATCAATTAAGACAAAGATAGGTTGATTGTTTATCATACCTTCAATTTCGAACATGGAAGTATGGTGGTCTACTTACCGATTTTCCAGTCCAGTATAGATTCTGGGCATGCTTTTGTCCATATCCCCAACTGTAACTGCTTCCTGGATAGAATGGACATTAAACATCTGCTTCCTTGTTGGGAAATATTTGAAATAGTGTTGTTCTCCACACTCCCAACATTTTAAGGGTTCTTTTTGTGTTGGGTTTTTATTAGGATACTACAGAATCTTGAGGTTTAAAACCTTTGTAATTATTACCCTAATACCCTCTATGATTATTTCCCATGTTTTTATGGAACTTATTTTGTTTTCTTTTAGAATCAAAATTATTTGGCCTTTGATTTTTATAATTTGGTATACTTTCTCTTTTCTTATGTTTTTGGTCATAACAAAAGTTAGCCTTGCTCATCACTTCCTCTAGTGTCTTTGGATTGTCCTATTCAATCTGTTCTTTAAACATGAGGGGCAAGAAGCTAAGGAACCTCTGTATCTTGGGCTTATCATCAATTATGTAGGGGACATAGCAAAGTAATCTTAAGAACTTACTACAAATTTCTTTCATTATCATGGCCCCTAACCTTAGTTCATAAAAATACTTGGTTTTTTCTTCATAATACCGTTCAGGTAAAAATTTTCCTTTAAAAATTTTCTTAAAATTTTTTCAAGTTACATACATTTCCTTTATACTCTTAACTTTATTTATGTCTTGCCACCAAATATTTTCCTTTCTTGTCACATTATAAATCACAATTTTTTCTTTCAAATCATCTGATTAATTGAATCTCTAGAAGTCCTTTTTCATACTAGATAAATAGGCCTCTACATCCTCTCCCTTCTCATTTTCCCCATTAAACATGGGTGGTTTAATTTTTTTAAACTCCCCAGAGATTTCCTAATAGGGTTTGTAATTTTTCTTCTTTTTATTTTCATCACTTATTTTGCTTGAGTCTTGAGTTTTTCTATGGTGTTTGACTGACCCTTCACTTGAAGTGTCAGAGTTATGGATGGAAAATTCCAGTTATGTTTATTGTATGGGGAATTTTTAGGCAGTCCTTGATCAAAATCCTTACTTTTATCTTTTTCTTCATTATGGATGTTTGCTAATAAGATAGTATTTAGTTCTTCTTGAGCCTTCATAATTCACTCATTATCTTCTTTGACCTTTCTTAATTCAGACTCTTAATTCAGTCATAGTCCTTTTTAATTCATATTTATTTTCCCGACTTTCATTTAGATCTACTGAGAACTCTCCATCCCTTAGATTAACCTATCCATTTAAAGGTTGTTCTGGGTGATGTTCCTCTTCTGCAGACATTCTTGCATCTGCCATATCTCCTGCCAAATATATTTGTACTTCTCTTTTCTCTGTAAGAGAATTTTTAAGACAAAATAAATATGAGTTAGTTTTTTGCTTTCTATAGCAGTTTTGTGTTGATCTTATTCAAGGCTAGTGTTGAAAGCGTGCTCTGATACCATATGTAACATACCTCAAAATTCAAACGTAAAAAAAAACTTTCTATAGCCATATATCTTCAAAAAAATTAAATAAATACCTATCTCTTATGAGGTATTACAAACAAAACATAGAGTTTGAAGCATAACCATGGTCATATGAAATGATCATCATCTCCTTAACCAAAACTTAGAAACCATGTTTCCAAATATAATAGATTTCCAAACAAAAACTCAAATATCTAAGTTATTGTTCTTTCGCAAGAACCATTCCGCAATTCTTATTCCATGTTCCGCATTCCACATTATTCTTCCCATAGTGAAATCCTAAAATCAGAAACCTGGGGTGCGATGGAGTCCTTCGAACCTATTCCTACCTTCCTCCTTCTGTATTCTTCCTTCCACCTTTTGTATTACACCTTCCATGGCAAAATCCAAAAATTGGAACTCAATGAAATGACCACCTTGTCTTTTGACTTTCTTCCTTCCTGCTTCCTCCTTTCCACCTTCCACTGTGGACCTCAAAAGTCATAAACTTCATAATACGATCACTTGGTATGTCGGGTTTCCTCCTTCTAACTTCCACCTTTCTACCTTCTTCTTCTCGTCTTCCGCTGCGAGCCTCGAAAGTTGGAAACTTCATAAAATGATCACTTGGTCTTTCGGATTTCCGCCTTCTGATTCTGCATTCCGCAGCGGACTTTGGAAGTCGAAAACTACATAAAACGATGACTTGGTATTTCAACTTACTGCCTTTGACTTCCGCCTTTTCTCCTTCTGTTGCAACCCTCGAAAATCAGAAAAATAACCATTTCTCTTAACCCTTTTCCCATTTTCCACCTCTCGCCTTTCATCTTTTGTAGGTGAACTCTGGGGTGCAAAAAACACCAAATTCTATTAACTTGGATTTGATACCTTCTGCGTCGTTGATTTATTGCAGCTTAAGTCCCGACCGTTGATATCATTCCTTGTGGATTCGAAAATGAAACCTTTGTAACAAATATCGGTCAGTGATTTTCTTTGTGGATAAAATCTTGATCATCGATTTATTTGATGCAAAAATCAGACTTCAGAAAATTCAAGCTTTGTTCACTTAATTCTTGACTTTCCACTTCCGCATTCTGCATCTTCCTTCCGTACCATTGATATTTGTGGCTTAAATACTGGTCATGGATATGATTTGATGTTGAAATTAGACTTCAGTAATGTCTTTGAACCATCGATCTAGATGCTTATTAGATCTCGACCGTTGATCTTAAAATATTTACGGATCAATGTTTAACTTTGTGGATTCAACGGGTTTCTGGTTGATTTGGGGGTTTAATTCACTATAATTTAAATGGATTTAGAAACTCTCTTAGTGCTTCCAGTCATGGCTTGATTTCACTATCTAAATAGGATTTGATAACATTTAACCAACTGCGCTAAGTTGCTTAAAGGATTTGTACATTTTAATTACATTTTTTCTCTATGTAAAACAATTTCAACCACCATATTGAATAACTCAGATCCAAACTATAAAAAACAATTAAAGTTTCATTCGGAAACCTAAAATCGTAATGCATAATTAAGGTATAATTACAAAATCAATACAGATAGGAAATATAAAGTAGGAACATTTGATACCATGTAAAAACAAAGGATTCAATCCATTAAATGTGGATTCATAAATTATAAATCATTCAAGCGTATCAGCAGTGAGCTAACTAAGAACATAACTAGATTATACTTCAATAATTATTAGATATAGGATATACAAAACATGGGTAATGGTATTCCAGTAATGCATAAACAATACTTCCTGGAAATATAACTGCAATTTAACATTTCAATTATACATCCTACTGCATATAAAATTATTCATAAGAAACAGAATAGGAACCTGGAACCAACACTGGGAAAACAAAAGTGGAGAATTTGTTCCTCCCAAACAACTCCCAGAGAAGCCAAATTAATTGCTCTAGAACCCTTGAGCTTGATCGCTGAACCACAAGAGAAAAATATCTCAATTCTCCATCTCTTGCATTATGTAGATGTTAATCCCCGTCCAATTCTAGGTTGTTGCTACTCATGGACATACTATTAAATAGTATTTTTCCTAGGACTTGGTCATTTATGAGCCTCCTGCTCTATAGAAACTCAACTAGCAGTGCAAACCTAATTTTTGGGGATGATGTTTCATGCATCTTGAGTTCTCACTCAGTGGTCTTTATCACTTGTCATTTTCCTCTTGTGGGTCATCAAACACTCTTTCAACAACTATATCCACTTTTGTTCCCCTTTAGCATATTTTATTAAATAGGGAATGTTTTATTAAAACATGTTTTATTCTTGACCTTCTTCTCAAATAATAATAAAATAATAACCAAAGTATTTTCTAGCAGAATTAAAAATTATTAATTCAAGGGGTATTACAGTGAAGGAGGAAATTGCGCTAGTATGAGGGTATAGGCAAGTGGATTATCCAAAGAAGAATAGTCTTATTTTGATTCAACAATCGGAACACCTTCCATAGAAGTATTAGTTGTGATGAGATGGTCCATGGTTACCCCTTGTCTTTCCTCCATGGTAGGAGGAAATTTAGGTGGTAAACCCTGTAATCTGTGAGATCTCCTCATAGGTGGTTCATCTAGAATGATGGCTAAACACTTCTACTCTAGAGATATATTGGTCAAAAATATCACACAAAAATAATTCTATGCAAGCTAGGGTCACAAGAAAACTTAAGTGATAAGAGTGGCTCGAAAATCCGAAACTTCACTAGGATTGTCAAGTTGTCGCAACTTGTCATATACCACAGGTTACAATAGTAAAAAGAGACAAGGAGTATTAGGACTGTACCCTTTCTTGAATACCCAAATACATAGAAGACATGTGCATAGTATCTCCTCGACTATTGTTCTCGGTGTATTGCTTCAATACACCAAGCCAAAAGGATTTTCTCAGTTGGTACTAGTTCCTAGAAGGGTCTCCAGATATACACAAGGTAAGTGGGAGCTAAATTCCGTGTCAGTGTTTTCTGATGCACAACTATTTGAAAGGGGCCTTTCGATATACTATCAAGTACATGAATAAATTTTTGGTATACCTCAACGGTACGTCAAAAGTAGTTCGATATATCGATTGTTACGTGGAAGAACCGCGCAATCCCCAAGATGCAGTGCAGGAAAAGAATGACAACTCCTATGTTTATAGACGTAGGAACACATGTTCTAACGTATCACTCAAATTACTAATAATTTTATCCTAACCTATCATTCAATTTTATCTTCATGGTTAGTGAATGTTTGTGTAATGTGAGGTAATTGCAAGATTACCGTTTATCTAAATGCCCATGAAATTCTTCTTTTGATGATATCTATCTAGAGTAAGGGAGAAGTTCTTCCTTTCAAATTATGAAATGAAAACCATGTGATCTAAACAACTCATTCCTCAAGCTTCACAAAATTTCAGACAAGCAAAAAATCTAATGCTAATGTTTAAAAACTCTCCAATGTAAAAAGGAAAAGGTTGTATAATGCACATATTCCTATTTTATTAATCAAGCTTCAAAAATCGAACACTTCTAATCATTTAATCATACCAAAAGCAAGCAATCAAACTTTTTCTTTTGTTTTTTGATGTAATTTTAAACAAAGATATCCAAGACATCAAACTACAAAAGTGAAAAACCCATGTTATTTTTCCTTTCCATGTATCTATAAAGAGCTTCTAAAGGATTAATCATATAAACCATACACCCAAAACCAAATTTCCACTCAAAACTATTCGATTCATAGGTTCTACTAAGATAACTTTTCAATATCTAAACTGAAAAAGGAAATTCAGGATAAACATACACTATCAGACTTGTCAATAAGTAGGAAAGCATATTGACAAAACCAACAAAAAGAAAAAAATTCAAAAGAAATATCCTAGAGCTAGAAATGGCCTACCTCGGCGCACAATGCAGGGTTGAACAAGGGCGTTGTGCACTGGTCAACGTACTTTTCTTCTCTATGGATAGTGTTAGTGGATCTTCTTCATTCTAGAAAGAAGGTGTCAGCAACACTCCTTGATAATGTGCAAAAGGATTCAGGGGACGTCCGATGCTCTGTTAGATACACCCAGGTGCGTTGAAGAATCCAAGAATCCAAACGAAGCAAATAAAATTTATAATAATCCAATGTGAATTAAACTGGAATTATGGTAAAGATAGACACAACCCAAAGAAGGAAAATGAAGGTGAAATAAGGTGGACTACTCACCTTAGATCCTTGAATGAGAGAGAGAAAAAAAATTATAATATTTTAACCAAAGAAAAATCAAAATTCATAGGTCTGATTAGTTACTCCCAAGTATGGTCACCTTTTTTGTTACCAGAAATTTTTCAAATAGTACAGACAACGATTGTTTCACTAGTCTACAATGGGTAGATCTAGAACAAAAATACACAGTGATCCATCATTTTCCTAGATAATTTAACTACTTGAATATCAAGCATTCCTTACCTCATTGTTGAAGGTTTTCCTTAACTTATGAATCCTTTCACAGTAGTATGTACCTACAAATAACATGAAGAAAAATAAAAAAATGATGAAATCAACAAGACAATCTAAAGAGATATACTAATAGTCAAGGAGAAAAGTAATGAACAATTGACATTGACACAAATCATTCATGGAAAAGGAGAACATGTTTGTATTAATAACATAAGAAGAGGAAGCTACAACCAAATCCTTGACGTTGAAGCATTGTTCTCATAATGCCTTTGAAATCACTTCCATATACTCACTACAAAATTTACAAGCCTCGCTCACAACCACACTCTTTTGCCTCCCGTACCAACAATGATTTCAGCAACATAAAGGTGCTCTCTTGGTTCTCTTCCCTCCTCTTACCCATGAGGGGAAGTTTGTATAAATATCACAAGGGAATCCCAGAGGGGTTGCGATCTTTAGGGAGGAAGGTAGGGAATGATCCTTAAAGGCTAGGCGCATGAATGTCACCTATTCCAAGTAGTTGGGATAATCCTCCATGCGAGCTTTCATCTAGAAGGTTCTCGAAATATTCTCATTTTTCCTTTTTGACAGTGCTAACGCTCTCTATATATGGAATAGTTGCATCAATGCACTCTGTCTTGAGTCCAGAAGTGTCATCGACACACTATGTCAGTGGGAAATATGCATTGGGTAAGTATGACACCCTATGTCAGGAGATAAGGTATGTCAGACATCCTAGAATTGGGAAAAATCTCTCAAAAATATTTCTGGTCCATGTCACTTCAGGGGATTGAGCGTAAAACCAATTTTAGGTGTAACAATGTGCATATACAGAAGCACTTTTGTACATACGGAAGCTCTTATGTGTATAAATATAAGTGATTTCATATATATGGGAATATATGTAAGCGCTTCAGTATATGATATATGAAACTATGTGCACAAAATTTCATATATGCAAATATGAAAGCATGAGAAAAACTAAAAAAAAAAAAATTAGAATGTCTATGTATGCCTTAAAATAAACTATTATTAAAATATTATATAGCTAGACCATTAGCTTCCATTACCTAGTCTAGTCTAGCATTATAAGAAGTTTAAAACAAAGTATAATCTCATAGAGAGATATGAACTAGAAGAGCATTGTACTACTTCTTCATATTTTCTAGGGAGAGGGCACTCTTTGAAACAACTTAACTATTTTTATCGCTTTCAAATATTTATGGCTTCATATATTATGATCGACAATTATGTCACGTCTTTTACCAACTTCAGTCTCTACCCAACCTTCCATAGCACATCACGTCAAAAAGGGAATTCCATTCAAACAAGGGGAGAAGAACTACATTTGGAATTAAACAAGAAATATCTAACTAGAAATTCAAATCCATTGCATGTTTTTACCCATTTTCCTTGTGATAAATATGTTGGAAAGAACTAGGGATCCCCTTATATAAGATTCATTGTTCTATAAATTCTTTCTCACCGTTAATGTGCACAAATATGATTGGAATCCATGATCACTTAATGAACAACAAATATCTCATCTAAGACTTTGAACAACCTAGATCTCAACTAAGACTTCTAGATGCTTCCTATAGAGAGAAGCTTACTGATCTATTCCTGCAAACCCCATCTTCTATTTTTTATGTTCCTTTGATTCTGAGTGACAATGAAAACACAGTCTAGTAAATGGGTGGGATCTTCAATCAACCATTTAAATTTTAAAATTTAAATATGAGTGACTATGTGAGAGGATGTGTAGTAAATGGGTGGATATCCATCCTACCATTTCAATTTTAAAATCTAAATCAAAATTTTTTAATCTATCATCCATTAACATCCATTAGAGTTTGGAATTTAATTCAAACTTGTTAGATTTTAATCTAATGTACTAGGATCACTGAAATATAGACAAGAACAACATAAAGTTAGACACAATATTTTTATCGTGGGGAAGCCAAACGAGAGAAAACCCAATGACTTCTTCAATATATATTTGTCTCTTAGTACAATGTTAGACAAAGATAGAAAACTAAAAGATAAGATTTATTCTGCAACTTTTTCCTCTTCTCCCTAGCTAACTTGTCTTTCTCCCTCCCTTGGAGAAAACTTGCTTGTGTTGTAGCATGTCAAAATGAGAGAGGGTGGATCCCTATTTATATTGATCATGTGTGTGACCTTTTTCATCAACAAGGTCAATTTCTCTAACTGACAGGGCCGACTTCTTCTTGTGGGAGACCAAAAATACATTTTACATTAAGAATAACCTTCTAAATTTACATTTAGAACAACAACAACAACAAAAAAAAAATTACTACACAGAAGTGGGACATGATGACGGTGGTGTTCAAAGGGGTGGCTAATGGCATTTGGTTAAAGGAGGCCCTCACAATTAGATAGAGCATTGTCACCGAAGAAAGTTGTTGTCAGAATCTTGGATTAAGGGGGGGGTGTCTAAATTTTTTTATTATTATTAAAGTTAATCACCAAGAATGGGGTGATATGTGTGCGCTATATCCTATTCCCTTCCCCCAAAAAATCTAATGAGTATGATAATTACATGGATTTATTTGATTAGTACCCACATTATGTCTTATTATTCCGTGCATGCAGGGAATTATGTAATCACTTGGGTTTTGGTATTTGTGCCACAAAAAATACATGTTTTTATGATATACCTTATCCCTTAAATAAATTGGTTTTCTCATGTTTTGGGCCATCGCCCTCCTATTGTTGAAAAAACTATTTGCTTAGAAATCTAACAGATTCTGACAACTACGGAACTTTGTGCAGTGTGACAAACTGCTCACTCTGACAACACCTCACTGCATGCAATCTATAACTCTGACGCCTTTGGTAACTATTGTGTTGGTGGAATTTGGTCATTGCTTTATAGGTGCATGCACATCAACTATGAGATTTTAAAGCTGTGAGCATTGTATAACGAGGTGAAGTTGAACCTCCAAAATTAGGGAAGAGGGATACTGAGGTTAGATAAAAATTGAATGATCATCACTTTAGCAAATGTCGCAAATCTTCATATCATTCTGTGTGGTGAAAGTGATCATTCTGTGCACTCAGAGTGATCATTTATCGTTGTAGTAAAAAGGAATATACATCTTTGTTTATTAATCTATATGGAATTTAATGGTTTATTTGTTGTTAAATTCCATGAAAATAGTGAAGAGGAAGGTGGGTTCTTGTTTGAGCTCAATGGTGGTGGTGTTGTTTTCCTATTCATAAATCCAATGCTGGGATCATCTCATGTTGAGAAAGAAGAGTTGAGTAGGAGGGACTTCCCTCAAATTTTATCTTTGGTGTGGTTGCTTCAACGTATGAGGCAGCCGCACCAGCTACAATATCTCATATTCATCCCTTGATTCTTACTTACACGAGATTCCATTAACAATATTGTATCATTTGTTTCAAACTTTAGTTCGAGGAAGTTTATCTAGAAAATGGAAAATGCTTTAGAAACTGGGACATATTTTCACAAATACCCGGTAAGTATTTCAATCTAGCTACCTTTAGTTTTATTTCCCAGTATCATTGTGTCTAATTCTTACTTTGAAAACACTGTGGGAACAATTTCCAATGGAAATAACGAAGATGTAGCAGTGGATGAATATCACGGCTATAATGTATGCATCATCTCTGTATATTGCACTTAACTCTGCGATTCTGGGTAGATTTTTGAAAAAAAAATTCTCTTATGATTGATATATATTGTAGAAGGACGTGGAATTGATGTCAAAACTTGGAGTGGATTTGTACCTCTTCTCCATCTCTTGGGAACACATTTTTTCGAGTGGGAATTTGTGGAGTTTTTAATTCTGAAATGATTAATCTCAATCTGTAGAGGCAGCCAAATTTGAAATTCATACTTCTGCTAACATTGTTTTATAAATGTATTTACCAACGGCGGTGAAGAAATCAATGTCGATGGAATCAAGTACTACAATGAACTCATCGACTCGCTTCTCACCCAATTACTACGATGAACTCATCGAAATGCTTCTCACCCAACTCCTATTAGAAATATTAATTACTCGCTGATCCATAATTAAATCAGCTGAATCTATCATAGCCTGTAGTAGGTCAAAAAGTGTTAGAGAGTCTGACAGGATAAAGAATTCAGATATCTCATATATAAGACAGTATAATTTAGTTTCTGAAGCTAATTTTCTAGGTAGAGAGTAATTTCAGTCTTTAATGTGAAGTCAGTTAGTTAGCATAAACTTTCTATATGAAGAAGGAGATTGTAAATCTGTAAATATATTAGACAAGAAGAATAGAACAGAGAAGAGAAGTGCAGAGAAGAAGAAGAAAACCTCAATGAAGAGTTTGAAGCTCAAGATTCTGTGTTTTTGTAAGTGTTGAAGAGCCAAGCTCTGTAACAGGTGAAACATCTTGGTAAATTCCAAATTTGTATTTACGACTGTAAGTTTTGTTATGTCGTCACAAGAAATATAAATCTAGTATTTTATGGTTAAATGCAAGTTCTAGTTAGCCACATATCTTCTTCATATTTATCTAAGTGAATGTTGTTTACATTTACTGTGAATGAAAGACACAAAGAATCCATAATTATTTCAATGTGTAAAATTTCTAGCTTTTTATGCGTAGAGGTACGACACAAATCGTGTTTATTATTTTCTTATATAATATTGTGAGTGAGTCACAATATAGTTGTGTCACAGTTAATCCTAGCTTACCGTAGTGAAATTTTTTTTTCATATTCCTAAGTCTTTAGACTAGGAAATATAAAGTTGTTCTGTAGAAGTGAAAACTTGGTCACACATGAGTTGGTCGCAACCTAATTCATGTTGCAGTAAAAGTCGGTCAAAGCCAAAGTAAAAGTGTGTCGAGGTGAAAATTCCGTTGCAATTACTCTGTCGCACAGTAATATTTCCGTGCAGTAATTATTTGTGCAATAATTCCATTGTAGGTAATTGAGTCGCAAGATTTTCAAAAAAGTGAAAAGGGGAAAAAAAGGTTTTGCTGTGCGCGGTAACTCAAGTTAATTGTCACGACTGCTATCTTTCCCGAGATCTGGTATCAGAGCTAGTTTAGGAAAGAAATATTATCCTAAAAGGGAAAAAGTAATTTTCTAAGGAATGTCAAAAATTAAAAATTAAAATGGATTCTACTTCCAGTTCAAATATGTCAAGTTTACAAACTCCAATTTTTACAGGAAAGAATTATGAGTATTGGTCTCTAACAATGAAGGATTTGTTCAGAGCTCAATATGTTTAGGGTATTGTTTAGAATGGTTATGCAGAACTAGCATATCAAGTAGCATATAAAAATCTCTCACAAGCTGAGAAATATCTCCTAAGGGAACAGAGGAAGAAAGATGGAAACGCTATGTTCTACATACATTAAGCCATGCATGAAAGCATAATCCGAAGAGTATCAGAAGAAATTACTGTAAAGCAGGCATGGGATACATTGGAGACCACATATCAAGGCTTGGCCAAGGTAAAGACTTCCGAGTTGCAGATTCTAAGAAGAGATTTTGAATATCTTTCCATGAAAGATTAAGAGTTGGTAGAATCATTCTAAACCAAAGTTGTTGGTTTGATAAATCAACTTAAATTTCATGGAGAAGCCATAGAAGACCAAAGAGTGGTTGAAACAATTCTTAGAAGTCTTCCCCCAAGATTTGAATCCTTGGTTGTGACCTTGGAAGAAAATAAAGACATGACAATGTTTACCATTGATGAGCTGCAAGCTTCACTCATTAATCATGAACACAGACTCAGTAGAACACATACATCATTGGAAGGTGCATTTGCAGCACAGACATCTATAATCCGTGGAAGAGGAAGGGGGAGAAACAATTCTAGAGGCATAGGAACAAAATTCTCAAGAGGAGGATAGAGCATTAGTCCTGCAGATGTTGTTATTAGAGGACAGAATTAGAACCCAAGTCATCCAAGTGGTCACAAGTTTTATAAATCAAAGATTCAATGTCACTACTATAATAAATTTGGTCATTATGTATATGAATGCAAGAAGAAGCAATATGACCAAGGAAAGCAAAGCAAGAATTAGTCAACGAACACCAACATTTCACCAAGCACAATGTTGATTCCATGTGCATCCCCAATTGAATGCAATACCATTCAATAAATTCTGTGTGACATATGGTATTTAGATTCAAGCTGCAGCAATCATATGACTGGTAATTTAAGTTTATTTTCCATTCTAGATAATTTAGTTCAAACTGATGTTACACTTGGAAATAATGTCCAAGTCACTATTTTGGGAAAAGGTAGTGTTAGTATTCTAACCAAACAGGGGGAGCATAAGTATATGCCTGATGTTTACCATGTCTAATATCTGAAGCATAATTTGTTGAGTACTGGACAGCTAATACAGAAAGGATACCATGTTTACATGGAAGACAATAATTGTGTGATTAAATATATACGTCCAAGAAACCAGTTGATAAATAAAGTGCCAATGAAAAGCAATGACTTGTTTCCATTGAGGATAGTTCCAGATAATGCAGGAGCTGCATTCAAAGCAGAAAGTAAAGAAGAACTTGTGTACTGCGACAATAAAGAAAATGACAACGCTTATTTTTAGGATGCATTTCAAATAGAAGTTCAAGATGATTCCTGGCTATGGCATTTAAGATTTGGAAATATGAATTTTGGTGGGATGAACCTACTACACACAAAGAATATGGTGAAAGGATTTCCATTGATCGACAAACCAGATAGAGTTTGTGAAGGCTACATCTTTGGCAAGCAACATAGAGAAACTTTTTCGGTTGAAAAGTCATACAGAGCACACACACCACTTGAGATCGTGCACTCTAATATTTGTGGTCTGATGCAGACAACGTCCATTGGTGGATGGAATTATTTTCTTACTTTTATTGATGACTACTCAAGAAAAACATGGGTATATTTTTTGAAACATAAATATGATGCATTTAGTTGTTTTCAGCAGTTTAAAGAACTCATGGAGAACCAGAGTGGTCACCGCATAAAAATCCTAAGAACAGACATATGCAGTGAATATGTTTCAAATGAATTTCTAAATTGCTACAAAAATCATGGCATATAGAAGCAATTCACTGCGCGGTATACACCTCAATAGAATAGTGTCGTAAAGAGAAAGAACAGAACCATTATGAAGATGGTGTGCATCATGATGGAAGCCAAGCATTTGTCAAATGAACATTGGGCTGAAGCAGTTGCAACTACTGTATACATTATGAATCGATTTCCAACAAAGAGCGTGAAGAACAAGGTTCCTCAAAAAGCATCGATAGGTATGAATCATAGTGTTTCTCATTTAAAATTTTTTGGTTGTGTTGCATATGCTCATGTGCCAGATGAGCTAAGAAATAAGTTAGACAAGAAGGGACAAAAATGTATTTTTGTTAGCTATTCTGAAGACACAAAAGCATACAAGTTGTATGACCCTATCACAAGGAAATTAATTATTAGTCACGACGTTCAATTTGTTGAGAATCAATCATGCGGTGGAACTATCGAGAAGAATGTCAAGATTGTGTCGAATGTCGAGCATGAAGACATGACGGAGGAAGTGGTTCAAACACCACAAGTAAATCAACTGGTTGCAACACCATTGGTTCCCATGACACTACAACATGGTTCATCACAAGGAACATCAACACAAGTCGCAGCTCAAGCTACGCCGTCAAGCACTCCAAGAGGACAACAGACTCCATCAAGTAGTACGACATCAATAGATCTAGTGAAGACAAGAAGTCTATGTGAAATATATGAATCTGGTACACTAAGATACTTCTCTCTCTTTGCATTGTTTTCTCAAATAGATTATCCACTAATATTTGAGTAAGTTGTTGAAGAATATGTATGGGCATAAGCCATGGATGAAGAAATAGAATGCATTGAGAAAAACCATACATGGGAATTGGTTGATGTACCAAAAGAAAAAGGCGTAGTTAGCGTCAAATGGATTTATAATACCAAGCAAGATGCTGATGGGAATGTGCAAAAGTACAAGGAAAGAATGGTAGCAAGAGGTTTCACACAGCAACCCGGCATAGATTTCAATAAAGCGTTTGCACCAGTTGCATGCATGGATACAATCATAATTGTTTTGGCCATTTCCACACAAAATAAATGGCATGTTTATCAAATGGATGTTAAGTCAGCATTTCTGAATGGCTATATAGATGAGGAAATATATGTGGAATGACCACAAGGCTATGAAGTTCCAGGAAAAGAACCCAAAGTGTAGATCAACTGTAGATCCTAGGATGTTTAAAAGGCTTGTTGGAATCCTTATGTATTTAACAGGGACAAGACCAAACATAATGTATGGATTAAGTATGATCTCAAGATTCATGGATTCACCAAAAGAGTCACGTTTGCAAGCAGGTAAAAGAATTTTGAGGTATGTAAGTGGTACAAAAGATCTTGGCATAATGTATACAACCTCAAAAAATTTTAAACTCATTGGATATATTGATAGTGACAATGGAGGCACCACAAATGACAAGCAAAGCACATCTGGGTACATATTTCATTTTGGTATAGGTGTTGTTTCATGGGCTTCGAAGAAACCACCCATAGTAACTCTATCTTCAGCAGGAAAAGAGTATGTCGCAGCTATAGTCACTGCATGTCAAGTTGTTTGGATGAGAAGAATGTTAAAAGACATGTCTCAAAACCAACAAGAACCAACTCTATCTTCAGCAGAAGAAGAGTATGTCACAGTTACAGTTGCTGCATTCCAAGCTATTTGAATGAGAAGAATGTTAAAAGACATGTCGCAAAACCAGCAAGAACCAACAACCATTTTCTATGAGAACAATTCATATATGGCATTGTCAAAGAATCATATGTTTCACAAAAAAAACAAACACATTGACACAAGGTATCATTTTATACGAGAATTGGTGAACAACAAACAAATTTGTTTAGAATTTTGCAGGTCTGAAGATGAACTTGCAGACATCTTCACAAAACCATTGGAAAGGGATACATTCCAGTATCTCTAAAGTTATTTGGGAATGACAGGTTCTGCACAGTGAACTCTGTCATGAACAGAGCATGTTTTTTGCTCTGAAACATTTTGAAATATTTTTGTTATAAATTTCGATCTGCTCATAATTAAGGGGGAGTGTTAAAAATATTAATTACTGGCTGATCCATAATCAAATCAATCGACTCTGTCAGATTCTGTAGCAGGTCAAAGAGTGTCAAAGAGTCTGACAGGATAAAGAGTTTAGATCTCTCATATATAATATAGTACAATTTAGTTGTTAAAGCTAACTTTCTAGGTAGAGAGTAATTACAGTCTTTAATGTTAAGTCGGCTAGTCAACGAAAATTTTCTATATGAAGAAGGAGATTGTAAATATGAAAACCCTAGGCATTAATATTCATCGGTCTTATCTTACTCATTTTGATTTTATTAAACAATCATTGTTGTTAGTCGTTTTAATTTTCTTAGAGAACACCACTTCGTGTGTATAAATGACAAGGATCCAACATTTTGTCACGCGTTTTCACTACGATATTCCACAAGCTCAGAGGACCTATACGGGGGCTTTCTCAATCCCAAAATTGTGTAATATGCTTTCCTGTTCATGAATTAGCTCTCATGAGCATTTTCCATGTGATTTAATCACCCATGTTTTGGTTCTCCTGGCATGCTTCATAATTTTGGGTGGGTAGGTGAAGCATTGGAGCACTTTTAATAAACCCAATTGCTTCATACCAGAGGGATATGATACATGCCAATATCCTCCAGGGAGATGCCCAGCAGCCTTTGGGGCTTGTAGTGGAGGAAACTCTTCCACTGAGCCCTATATGGTTGAGCACAATGTAATGCACGCCCACACTTCAGCTGTTCATCTCTACAGTAAAGTATTCCCCAATTGAGATTAACACCATTTAGCAGGATGATGCAATACATGTAATTATCGGTGATACAATACGTTTTACTGTGTGCAATGACAACATGATCAACGGGCTTCATTGGAATTGTGATGTCATGTACATGGTATGAACCACTGCTAAACAATTCACATGACATTTCAGCATTTTGAGACTCCTGGACTTTTCTGTTGGCTTGTAATAATTATGGTGTTAAACCATATAAGCACTCCAAACATTTCATGGGATGTTGTTTAATAACTATCATTCAGTTTTTGAAAATATTTCTTCATTAGAAAAAATATTCAAGAATTAAAAAAATAAATGTATCGATGAGATTATACTATGTTTATAACTAAAAGTTAAGGTTACTTAATCGCACACAAACTTTATCAAACTTCTTCCTACAACATAAAGCAAGAAAAACAATATAAAGTAAGAAGAACAAAAGTAAACAAGAAGTTATCAAATTTCATCCAACACTATAAAGCAAGAAGAACAAAAGTAAACAAGAAGTTATCAAACTTCATCCAACAACATAAAGAAAGAAAAACAAAAATAAACAATAAGTTATCAAACTTCATCCAACAATGTAATAACAACATATAGCAATACAAAAGTAAACAAGAAGTTCTTTTGTATATTGATAGTAGTGAGACTAGTTTATCCAAAATCATTTAATTAAAAATGATATCAAAAAGTGTAATCACTAAGATTAATTTTTTTAATCATTTTGTTCTTTAATCACTGAGATTAATTTTCTTAAATTAGTTTGTTCTTTTAATTAAAAAGGATAATAAATATTGGTTCATATTTATTTATTAACATTTTTTTTTTATCAATTGTAATTTATTATTTTCAATTTAAGTAATGTAATCAAACAAAATTTAAGATTTTTTCACTTAGGTATCTAATAACAAGTTTTCTATACACATGCAATTTACAAATTCATTTTGTATATGGATGCATAAGATTTACAAGTTTTCTAATCATTCTATATACATAAGATTTACAAATTTTAATGACATCAACAAAGGATGCTTTAATGATACAAATTTTAAGGATGAGATATCATATGCATAAATTTTAATTTTGGAATCAAATAAACTAACTTGAGATGAAGATGGACAACCTTTACCTCGCTAAAGACATCCACGAAGTACGATTTGGATAGACAATCCAAGACTCCAAGACCAACGCAAGTTTGAAGAAGGACGTCCATTGAAGACCATCACCCCATTTTTTCCATTTAAATTAACACTCTTCGTTGGCTATTTTGATCAAATTGAAGCTCGAGTTATTTGCTCTACATGAATTGCACGCATGGCTGTGTTAATAATATGGGAATAAGAGAAACAAGTGAGCAACAACCACGAATGGTTGAACTAATTATATATTTTCATATAATTGTATATATGTATATATATTATATATTGATAAGCATATTATGGAATTGTATAATTAAATCTCGTTAACATAGATTAACTAACCAGATTATTAGTTCTAACACTCCCTCTTATTCTAGAGTGTTACATTCTTGATTAAGATACTTTAATAGCAAAATTATGAAATGCAAATGTGTGTTGGTTTTGGTCTAATGTCTTAGGGAGGTTTACAAACGCTTAACAAAATTTAAAAAACTTTTGGTTTTCAACTTTGATTAATTCTTAACAAAATTTCAAAAACTTTTGGTTTTGAACTTTAATTAATTCATGTTGGTGCTACAAACTTTGTTCTTTTTCTTCTTCCGATATTTTCTTTCTTCTTCAATGCTGCAAATTTTGAGACCGTGTCTTCATTTTTCATGTATTTTCAAGGAACTAACTCTTTAAAATATGGATGTAATCTAGAAAGCCCCTTTTAACAATGGATGTAATCTTCGCTTTCAGCCACATCCAACCTTAAGTCGACCTTATATTGAATCATTATTATATATGTAGGTTTGGTTAAAAACTTTGTTCGCTTTCAAAAACTTTTGGTTTTCAACTTTAATTAATTCATGTTGGTGCTACAAACTTCGTTCTTTTTCTTCTTCCGATATTTTCCTTCTTCTTCAATGCTGCAATTTTTTTGTATTTTTTTCTTCTTCAATGTTTCATACGGTTCTTTAGGCTTTCTCATGCTCGCTACTAATATTCATAAAAATGGTTCAATCTTCATCTTTGAGTTTTCATCATAACTACTATTGGAAATATATTTGGTCCATCAACTAATCCCCATGTATTTTAGATTATTTTTCTAGAACTTGGGCCAAACATTGGTACAGATATTGAATTACTGACAACTCCATGGACATACTTCCACCTACCAAAACATCTAGGTCCCATGAACATACTTCCACCTACCAAAACATCTAGGTACCATCCACAATGCTTACCAATTTTTTAGGAATATACTTTATAAATCAATTCAACAATATGCTATGATAACACAATGTAATGATCACAATTTACAACATATATGATTTACTTGTGGCACATAGAGCAATCCTCATGCATTTACAAGCAACAAATCTTCATAGTCACTCTTCTTATGTTTCAACAAAGTTAGAATTTTTTCAACACAAACTTCAATATTTATGACTTGATATTTTTTCTTCACAATTTTAAAAAGCTTATCTTTAATGCAACTATTTTTTAAGTCTTAAAAAACAGCCTTCACCAATGAATGGATTTTTAAGCTCTTACCGACCTTTCTTCTTTGATATAACATCAAACTTTTGAATAACCATACAAATTAGTTATCTCAAACCCCTTTTTCATATAATTAATTATTCCACACAAGTATGAATCAGATTACATGCAGAGATTTCTTAGCAAATAACCTTTCTTTTAAAAAGCTTCTTTCACTGCCTTAGTGCCATAATTTCAAGTACACAAAGTTGATGCTCAAATGTTTATCTTTTTAAAATAATCCAACTTGCCAATCAACGGAATTGACTTCATGAATGAGATGGATTTACCTTTTAAAAAGATTATTATTTTCTCTTATGCATCTCCTTTCTCAAACCCGTAACTTAGGCTGCTCTCGCGAGGCCTCTTGCGCAGTCTAACTGATTAGCTCTTTTCCCTCGCAGCAGCAACGACACTATGCCCTCTGCTGAATCGCAAATGGCTTCTCAAACCCAGATGCCTCTGAGAAGATTCTTGTGTAGACCCATTTCATCGATTCACCAGAGCATATCTTTGTCTGGTCATCTTCTCTGGCAACGAGCTTTTTATTAACAAGGATAGACGACTACTATTTCTTTCACAAAATCTGCGGGTTTAATCTTCTTTTTCGATCAATCTACAGCTTTGATATCATGTTAATAATATGAGTGGAAACAGGCTGAACTAATTATCTATTATGGCACTAACAGGCAGTGAAATTATCTATTATCATACAATAGAAACAGGCAGTGAAATTATCTATTATCATACAATAGAAACAGGCACTGAAATTATCTTCTTTGAGGCTGAACTAATTATCTATTGCCATACAATTGTATATATTACTACTTCTAACAGGTTGAACAAGGGAGTTTGAGAAGAACGTTAGAGATGGCGAACCAGCTTAGATGCGTTGCATTTCTAATCCTGCCGTTTTGAACCACCTTAGAAGCGTTGCAATTCTCATCCTCATGTTGCCTGTTGCGTGTTACTGTTCAGTAGGAAAATTGCAACGCGTCTTTCTTAGGACGCTTGTAACTGTTAGCAGGCAACGCCAGGATGAGGCAGCGCGTCTAAACTGGTTAGACGTACCTCCAGGATGAGAATTGCAAGGCGTCTAGCTGCTTCGCCATCTTTACCGTTGTGTTCAAATCCCTTGTTTAGCCAGAGGGAGGAACAATATAGAACAAACAAATCGCTGCTGCTGCTTCAATGGGCTCAAATACCATGGGGAACTCTCAATTTAAACTGGAAAAATGGTAGAATAGTAATATATATAGGATATCCACGGTGTCATAGCACTAGTAATGAACACCACTAACAAATGTTCCTTCTTGGAAGGCACCAAACAATTACTGAGTGTCCCTTCCGGGAAGGCCATCTTGGCTTGCATGCGAAACAAAAGTAGGGTTGTTGACAAGTTATCCAATAGATGACCATCAAGAAATATTTATAATTGTTTTCTTTAACTCGCGTGCATCAAGGATTCCTTTCAATCTTTTGCTACCATTTGCATAGAACACATATTGTCGGATACAAACCCACCAAGTAAATTTTATCATTTATATATGTAAAAGTGGATTCGCATAAAATAAGCTTATATTTCTAACTTTTGCAGTCATTTAGATCTTAAAATCTCCAACCTAACAAATAAATGTTGTTTCAAAATGCATACATTCTAATTAATTTTACTGGCTCTTATGCTCATTAGTTTTGGGGTTTGTGTAATTGATGCAAATACTGAAAATTAAAAGTCTCTTATTAAGATTGAAAGGAAAGTATAACTGTAGTTATATATATGTATAACTTATTGGAATATATGGTAAGTAAGTTTGAATAATTGTTTTTTTATTTATTGAAAATTAATGTAATTTTTAAAAATTAAAAAATTTTAATATATTATATTATTTTTCTTTAAAATAAAATTGATATATTTGAATCAAGACAAATTCTTACTTTTTAAATGATAGTTAAGACCTTTTAATGTTACTCATATTCAACTCACACACAATGGCACTCACTAAAAAGAAACCCATGTGATTGCTTTAACTGTGATAATGCTTTAACGTATTTGCCGCTTAGATCATAGCAGTTCAGGAGACTACATAATGCTCGTTCACTTTCTCATATACCTTTTGTACATTCTCTATGTTCCTGCATTTTCCATACATGTTAACAAGGCTCGACAATACAGTGTTATGGTAGCCTTCATGTGGGATTGTCGACCCTGATCCAGAGTTGTTATTGACACACATGCATTCAATACACCAGAAAAGGTAATACTGGTTTGGTTTCATGTGTATCCTTTAGTAAAATGGGCCTCTCCTTCTTGGTCATTCTGGACATATCCTGCAATCATTGATGTCCAAAGCACATCTATTATTGGCATTTTCTCAAAAACCTCGTCTTCATTCTCTACACTCCAGCATTTAGCACCATTTAGTATACATGTCAACAAAGGCACTATCCATAAACACATTTCACTTGAAACAAGAGCTTGAAAATCAAAAAGAAGAGTTTGATTGAACAGAGTAGGGCATATGGAGATCCTAAAGAGGAGTTTGAAAAATGGATATAGGCCATGACAAAGATTACTCTTCTTCAAGTGAGAAGAACAGGATGAGGATGATTAATCCTCTCCTTAATTTTTTTATAGTGTATAATGATTTATTACAATGTGCATTTATTTTTCTCAATAGTTGTTACAACTTCCTTTGAAAATATGTTTTTTTTCTAAAATGTTTATAAATATTAATATTCATAAAGTTTAATTAAAAAAAATAGAGTAGTATTTGATTTTTGTGTGATATTTCTATACATCAATAAAATCCTATAGAAAGAAAAGAGAGCTTGATTTGTATATGGTTTTTATCAAATAAAAGATACTGTCTCATTGGCTCCACAGTGGCATGTAAGTCAAGGATATCCTTAGGTCCATGCACGGTCCATGTGATTTTTCCTAAAACATAGGCACACACACTATAGCTCATGGAAGAGTTGGTACTTATTGGAGGCATTCAAACCTAACTGGATCACCTTGTGGGGAAAAGACAAATTTAATGTATTTTTAAATAACATAATGTTTGTGTCAAATTCAAAAATTGGAATTGTGTGAAAGTTGTCATTACTAAACATAGGCTCCTCAAGTTGAATCATTTAATTTTGCCTTGTAATGAAGGCTGACCATACATTTCAATGAAGATAGTAAATATTGGTAAAATCACTATCAAAGACCGAGATGGTAGATTCATAACATTCACAAGAAGAACAATTTGATGATTTTGGCTATGTTAGCTTGTCAAACACCAATTACAGTCTAGAAGACAAGTTTCATTTTAATCATAGAACCCTCGTGCACTTTTTAAGGTGAATTATTTATGTCAGCACCTGATTTCAAACGAAAAAATTGTTGTTTGAAAGGTAATGGGATTTTTGACTTACTAGACTATATTTGAATATTTAGAATGAATGAAGAAGTGGTTGTAAATGTCATCAAATGTATGTGATTCCACTTAATTACATTTTATGAAACTTTTGTATTCTTTCATGTAATTAAGGAAAATTATTTCTACTCATACCCTATTTTTAAATCGAAATATTCATTTTTGTAGGACTCTCGGAATTTTGAATTTTTATTTTAGATCTAAATTTTTAGAATGAAGGAAGAAATAATAGGCCATACATGTCATTAAGCTTAGGTGATTCTAATGCAACATGGGGGCTTCTATCATATCCACTCATTGAAATTTATTAAGCACAAAAATAATGCTTTAAAGAAAATTTATAGATAATAAAAATATGCACATAAATCATCAACTTTAGATTTCATTATCTTAGATTGCATGGCAGTGAATCAAACTCTTGGATTTATTACATTCATAGAACAATCATAGTCTATGGATTCTACATAAATTCGAATATAGAAAAATAATCTATGAGCACTGTTGATGGCCTGGGTTGTAAGTTGCTTGAAAAACTACAAGGCAATCAACAGGTGGAGAAATTCCAACCTAAAAGGATTCAAACAATCCCACGTAGAGAGGGTTCTATCCCCGAGTTGTTTGGGATGACTAGCTCCTATGGATATAAGGCCTCCATTGTGAATGTTTGACAATATGTGGTAGAACAATTAGATTAAGATGCTTAACAAATGTTTATCCAATCTATAAAAATATAAACCAAATTTATTTTTTCCAACTTTGAATAGAACAAAACAAGTACAATTGCAATATTTTAAACACACAATTGTTCTAACAGAGAAACACTAATTGAAAAATAATCATTTTTATGAGTGCCTATTTATGAGTTGCAATCGAAAATATATGAATTAAACAAGAAATTTATTTAATGCATAACTAACACAGTAACATAGTAATGAGAAACCAATATAGAGATTAGTGTGTCCAATGATAATGCACCATATAATTAGATATCAGATAAATAATGAGTAACCAAAATTCACCAGAGAAATTTAATGAATAACCAAAAGATGACAAAAGAAACTAAATGAATTTGATTGAGTGTAACAAATTACAGTTCTGCAAAAATTATAGTGGATCTCCAGTTTTTCCCTTGTGATTCCTTTTCCTATCGTTCCCTAGTGTCAGTCCTCCTCGATCATGGATTTTAGATTCCTCTATGAGATATCCCTCTCCTTTAAATAATCATTACAAAATATTACAGAAAAAAAATTCTCCATAGAAAGGGGATCATAAAAATATGGCTTTATGATTTTCTAAGGGCAAATTTCCACATGGAAAATGCATCTAGTAAATACACTATATCCTGATATTGTTCATTCTCTAATTACACTTGAGCTTCGTATATTAAAAACTCAATCTCCCTCTTCTTAATTTTTTACCATTCATGCAAGAAAATATTGATCCTCATTTGCGAAGTAAAGGGAAACTCAATCGATTCCTTGATTTCTACCAAATGGAGGTGATCAATTTGCTCAATCTTCTCCATAAATATTCCCCATGGGAAACCACGTCATCATCTCCAAATATTCTATGTCGTCTGCTATGGGAGTTGACACTTCAGAAACTGTGACTAAAGACATAGGATGGGAAATAAGAGGGGTTAGGATGGACATATTAATTTGAGGGGTGGAGATGGATGGCATGGGAGGATCTAAGCAAAGGATAAAGGAGTGGAAATGGTGATTTAAGAAATGAGTTTTGCAGAGGTAGAAGAAGTAGGAATAAAAAAAGGCTGCAAAGATAGTGAGGAAAGTGGCAATAGAGGTACATGTGAAGCAGAAAGCTGAATTGGAGCAACATGTTTTTTAGTTGTTGTCATAGATGGAACTGTGAATTTGGATAGGGTGATGGAAGGGGTAGTAGTTGGAATGGAAAAATTCAAGGAAGATTCCTTGGTGGTGGGGGTGATAATTTCTATGAAATGTATTTCAGAAATGGAAATATTATCCACTAATCCCCCAAATGGATCAACGAATGTGTGATTTAATGAGCAAGTTGTTGGTAGGGTGACATGGATAACGATTGGGTATGAGAAATTCGGGGGTAGTGTTTCTTCCTCGATATCACTTTCAATTTCATGCACTTTAGCCTTTGATGCTAGTGGATCAGCCTGTGGTGGTGGATTGACCTGTGGTGGTGGTTTTTCAATCGTTTGCCTCTTTTGTTGAGGTACAAAAGATGCTTCCTATGGCTCTACTTCTAAACTCATTATTTCTAAACTCTTCTTTCTTTCAACTAACCTCAGTAGAGCTTGAAGAGTGGATTAAGGTTGAGTTTATGGAGGCTATCTAATCACAGCTCCAACTTTTTCACGATCATCCTTTGATTTCTCAGTTCTCATGGAAGAAGTATTGGCCAGTGACTAATCTGCTTTTGTGCCTTCTCTTCTACTGACAACTCAAGTTTTTTTTGTCTTGTTTAGGAATGGTTAATCATGGCCCTCCTTCTTGCGTCATTTTTTGATGGCCCAGGTTGTAAGTTGCTGCAAAAACTACAAGGAAATAAACATGAGGAGAAAGTCCAACCTGAAAGGATTTAAACAATCCCATGCAAAGACGGTTCTATCCCCAATTTGTTTGGGATGACTAACGCCTATGGATATAAGGCCTCCATGGGCACAAAGTGTTCAAATTCAAATGGATCTTTTCTTCCTCTGTGGAAGATCAAAAAGTCTGAAGTAACAACGAACTTATCTATTTAACTAAAATGAAACTTTGAATGTTTGATAGTATGTGGCAGGACAATTAGATTAAGATGCTTAAAAAATGTTCATCCAATCTATAAAAATATACAAAAGATTTATTTTTTCCAAATTTGAATAGAAAAAAACAATTACAATTGCAATATTTTAATCAAATAATTGTAAGCACGCAATTGTTCTAATAGAGAAACACTAATTGAAAAAGAAACAATTTTAGGAGTGATTGTTTATCAGTTTCAATCTAAAACATATGAATTAAACAAAGAAATTTATTTCATGCATAATTAACAAAGTAACATAGTAATGCAAAATTAGTAGAGAGATTAGTGTGTCCAATGATAATGCAACATATAATTAAATATCAGATCAATAAAAGATAACCAAAATTCACCAAAGAGATTTAATGAATAACCAAAAGATGACAAAAGAAACTAACTGAATTTTATTGAGAGTGCAACAAATTACAATTCTACAAAAATTATAGCGGATCTCCAGTCTTTCCCTTATGGTTCATTCTCATATCTTTCTCTAGGGTCAGTCCTCTTGGATCATGGATTGTAGATCCCTCTATGAGATATCCCTCTCCTTTAAATAATCATTAAAAAATATTATAAAAAAAAATCCTCTAAATAAGTGGGGATCATAAAAATATGGTTTTATGATTTGCCAAGAGAAGATTGCCAAACGCATCTAATAAATCCACTACATCTTGATATTGGGCATGCTCTAATTGCAATTGAGATTTGAATATTAACGACTCAATATCCCTCTTCTTAATTTTCTCCTATTCACACAATGATCCTCATTTGTGAAGTAGAGGGAAACTCAATCCATTCCTTGATTTCTACCAAATTGAGGTGATTAAGTTTCTCAATATGCTCCAAAAATATTCCCCAAGGGAAACCACGACATCATCTCCAAAATCTGCTATGTCGTCTACTACGGGAGTTGCAACTTAAGATTCTGTGACTAAAGATAGAGGTTGGAAAATAGGAGAGGTTAGGATGGGCATATTAAATTGGGGGTGGATATGGATGGCATGGGATGATGAAAAGTGGAAATGGTGATTGAAGAAATGAGTTTTGCAAGGGTGGTAAAAGTAGGAATAACAACAGGATACAAAGATGCAGGGGTGAAGTGAAAAGCTGAATTAGAGCAGCAGGATCTTCATTTGTTGTTGCAGATGGAACTGTGACTTTGGACAAGGTGATGGAAGGATAGTAATTGGAATGGAAAAATTCAAGGAAGATTCCATAGTAGTGGGGGTGATAATGCATGTGAAATGGATCACGAGGGATTCATCTTGTTGGGCAATATCTTATCACGTTCATTCATAAATGGGGATTTTTAATTCTGAAAAATAAGGTTAATATATTGTATGTATTAGGGGGCGGGGAATAGGTGATGGGGGGTTTATAGGAATTGGGGGGTATTAAAATGGGTTTCTAGTAAAAATAAGGAATATATTGTAAATATAGGGTTTTATTAATTTTAAATATGTATTGGGAGGGGGGTTGAACAAACGGATTTTTGCAAGTAATTATCAATAACTAGTGAAATTAGGGGTATTTTTTAATATCCCATGAACAAAGGCGCTATGACATAGTTTCACTAAGTGAAGACCTCATGAAATGGATTTAATAAAAGGAAATATCATCCACTAATCCCCCAATTGGATCCACGAATGTGTGAGTTGATGAGCCATTTGTTGGTAGGGTGACAGAGACAGTGATTGGGCATCAGAAACTAGTGGGGAGTGTTTCTTCCTCAAGATCACTTTCAATTTCATGCACACCAACCTTTGATACCGGTTGATCAACCTGTGGTGGTGGATTGAATTGTGGTGGTGGTTGTTCAATACTTTTCCTCTACTTTTGAACTCATTCTTTATAAACTTTTCTTTATTTCAGCTAACCTCAGTAAAGCTTGAAGAGTGGATGAAGGTTGAGGTTGTGGAGGGTATGAATCACAAATTTTCCACTTTCATCCTTTGACTGACCAGTTGTCATAAAAGAAGTACTAGAATGTGATTTATGTGCCTCCTTTTCAACCACTTGCTTTTGTGCCTTCTCTTATATTGACAAATAAGGTTTTCTGTAGTGGAGCACCTTAGTTTTCAGTTACTTCTTCTATTGAAAAAAAACCCCTTCACATTAGGCAAAGTGATTCTACGTAAAACTTCTGATAAATCATTAGCCCCTTGGTAGAATGAATCATCACGGTCCTTTTGATGAGTGTATGCAGTCTTCATGTTCTCTTGGGTAAAATGGTTAGCCAAGAAAGATTTAGGGTCATGCATCCTCTTGGGGCATTCCTTCAACATCAGAGTAGTGATTGTCTTACCAAGAATTCCTACATGGGTGGAATTTTGTATGACTAAATATCCAAGGCTGGGGGGAATTTGGGCCACCCTTTCCTCTTAGCTCTAGTGAGTTTAGGAAACACCCCATTCACCCTTTGTAATATATCTTGTACCAATTCTCATCTTAAAAGTCTGACAAAGTAATCAGATTTTATATTAAGCACCATTCATGATTCCAATACCTCAAAGTTCACTGTTTTGGTCCCACCAAAATAGCCCATTAAACAATAAACATCAAAAAGAAAATGGAGAAGCAATGTGCATTTCACCTTTTCCTTAATTTGGTTAAATGCTTTAAACTAAACAATATCTTTAGAAACAATCGGAGCGATAGAAGGTTGTTTACCATCCAAGATATAACGCTTTCTTGATTTCCATACTTAGCCCTGATAAATAAAAAGGCAATTCTTTATTTATGGATTTTTAGCAAAACCATTGCATCACGCAGATTAACCAAACATCTTTAACCATTCCTACATTATTGATATCAAATTAAAATAAGGAGTGAGGATAGCATCCTTTGTTGATGATATAAAAATAGAATAAAGGGCTACTTATATATATAAGTGTGTCTGTATTTTTAAGTAATTTATATAAGTGTTTCTGTATTTTTAAGTAAGTTTTCGGATCTCTTTGATTCCAAAATTAAAATTTATGCAAATAAACTAACTTGAGATGAAGATGGACAACCTTTACCTCGCTAGAGACATCCACGAAGTACGATTTGGATAGACAATCCAAGACTGCAAGACCAACGCAAGTTTGAAGAAGGACGTCCATTGAAGACCATCACCCCATTTTTTCCACTTAAATTAACACTCTTCGTTGGCTATTTTGATCAAACTGAAGCTCGAGTTATTTGCTCTATATGAATTGCACGCATGGCTCTGTTAATAATATGGGAATAAGAGAAACAAATTAGCAACAACCACCCACCAATGGTTGAACTAATTATATATTATCATACAATTGTATATATATATGTTATATATTAACAAGCATATTATGGAATTGTGTAATTAAATCTAGCTAACATAGACTAACTAACCAGATTACTACTTCTAACACTCCATCCCATTCTAGAGAGTTAAGAGAAACAAATGAGCAACAACCACGAATGGTTGAACTAATTAAATATATTATCATATAATTGTATATATATATGTTATATATTAACAAGCATATTATGGAATTGTATAACTAAATCTAGCTAACATAGACTAACTAACCAGATTACGAGTTCTAACACTCCCTCTTATTCTACAGAGTTACATTCTTGATTATGATAAGAAAATTATGAAATGCAAATGTCTATTTGGCTTGGTTTAATGTCTTAGGGAGGCTTACAAACAGTTAACAAAATTTCAAAAACTTTTGGTTTTCAAGTTTGATTAATTCTTAACAAAATTTCAAAAACTTTTGATTTTCAACTTTGATTAATTCATGTTGGTGCTACAAACTTTGTTCTTTTTCTTCTTCCCATATTTTCCTTTTTCTTCAATGCTGCAAACTTTTTTGTATTTTTTTCCTCTTCAATGTTTCATAAGGTTCTTTAGGCTTTCTCATGCTTGCTACTAATATTCATAACAATGGTTCAATCTTCATCTATGGGTTTTCATCATAACTACTATTGGAAATATATTTGGTCCATCAACTAATCCTCATGTATTTTAGATTATTTTTCTGGAACTTGGGCCAAACATTGGTACATATATTGAATTACCGAGAACCCATGGACATACTTCCACCTACCAAAACATCTAGGTACCATCCACAATGCTTACCAATTTTCTAAAAATATACTTTATGAATCAATTCAACAATATGCTATAATAACACAATGTAATAATCACAATTTACAACATATATGATTTACTTGTGGCACATAGAACAATCCTGATGCATTTACAAGCAACAAATCTTCATAGTCACTCTTTTTATGTTTCAACAAAGTTCGAATTTTTTCAACACAAACTTCAATATTTATGACTTGATATTTTTTCTTCACAATTTTAAAAATGCAACTATTTTTAAAGTCTTTTAAAAAACAACCTTCACCAATGAATGGATTTTTCAGCTCTTACCGACTTTTCTTCTTTCATATAATTAATTATTCCACACAAGTATGAATCAGATTACATGCAGAGATTTCTTAGCAAATAACCTTTCTTTTAAAAAGCTTCTTTCACTGCCTTAGTGCCATAATTTCAAGTACACAAAGTTGATGCTCAAATCTTTATCTTTTTAAAGCTTCTTTCACTGCCTTTTTTTCATATAATTAACTATTCCACACAAGTATGAATCAGATTACATGCAGAGATTTCTTAGCAAATAACCTTTCTTTTAAAAAGCTTCTTTCACTGCCTTAGTGCCATAATTTCAAGTACACAAAGTTGATGCTCAAATGCTTATCTTTTTAAAATAATCCAACATGCCAATCAACGGTTGACTTCATGATTGAGATGGATTTACCTTTTAAAAAGATTATTATTTTCTCTTATGCATCTCCTTTCTCAAACCAGTAACTTAGGCTGCTCTCGCGAGGCCTCTTGCGCAGTCTAACTGATTTGCTCTTTTCCCTCGCAGCAACAACGACACTATCCCCTCTGCTGAATCGCAAACGGCTTCTCAAACCCAGATGCCTCTGAGAAGATTCTTGTGTAGACCCATTTCATCGATTCACCCGAGCATATCTTTGTCTGGTCATCTTCTCTGGCAACGGGCTTTTTATTAACAAGGGTAGACGACTACTATTTCTTTCACAAAATCTGCGGGTTTAATCTTTTTATTCGATCAATCTACAGCTTTGATATCATGTTAATAATATGAGTAGAAACAAGCTGAACTAATTATCTATTATGGCACTAACAGGCAGTGAAATTATCTATTATCATACAATAGAAACAGGCAGTGAAATTATCTATTATCATACAATAGAAACAGGCACTGAAATTATCTTCTTTGAGCTGAACTAATTATCTATTGTCATACAATTGTATATATTACTACTTCTAACAGGTTGATCAAGGGAGTTTGAGAAGAACTTTAGAGATGGCGAACCAGCTTAGATGCGTTGCATTTCTAATCCTGCCGTTTTGAACCACCTTAGACGCGTTGCAATTCTCATCCTCATGTTGCCTGTTGCGTGTTACTGTTCAGTAGGAAAATTGCAACGCGTCTTTCTTAGGACGCTTGTAACTGTTAGCAGGCAACGCCAGGATGAGACAGCGCGTCTAAACTGGTTAGACGTAGCTCCAGGATGAGAATTGCAAGGCGTCTAGCTGCTTCGCCATCTTTACCGTTGTGTTCAAATCCCTTGTTTAGCCAGAGGGAGGAACAATATAGAACAAACAAATCGCTGCTGCTGCTTCAAAGGGCTCAAATACCATGGGGAACTCTCAATTTAAACTGGAAAAATCGTAGAATAGTAATATATATAAGATATCCACGGTGTCATAGCACTACTAATGACTCTTCCTTTTCAGTAGAGACCACACCACTAACAAATGTTCCTTCTTGGAAGGCACCGAACAATTACTGAGTGTCCCTTCCGGGAAGGCCATCTTGGCTTGCACAGATCGCATGCGAAACAAAAGTAGGGTTGTTGACAAGTTATCCAATAGATGACCATCAAGAAATATTTATAATTGTTTTCTTTAACTCGCGTGCATCAAGGATTCCTTTCAATCTTTTGCTACCATTTGCATAGAACACATATTGTCGGATACAAGCCCACCAAGTAAATTTTATCATTTATATATGTAAAAGTGGATTCGCATAAAATAAGCTTATATTTGTAACTTTTGCAGTCATTTAGATCTTAAAATCTCCAACCTAAGCAATAAATGTTGTTTCAAATATATTCTAATTAATTTTACTGGCTCTTATGCATATATTCTAATTAATTTTACTGGCTCTTATGCTCATTAGTTTTGGGGTTTGTGTAATTGATGCAAATACTGAAAATTAAAAGTCTCTTATTAAGATTGATTTTGAAATTAGTAAGTCGTGATCTCCATATGCCCTTCTCTAAAATTGATAATCTAGCTCGTGTTCCTATATCGCTGACAAAGCTAAACTGGTTTGGTTTAATGTCTCCTGCTGCATTTGGAGGAAGAACCTCAAGGCTTCGTTAACATAATCATTTTTTTGTTCATCCCCTGAGATCATAGCAGTTCAGGAGACTACATAATACTCGTTCACTTTCTCTTATACCTTCTGTACATTCTCTATGTTCCTGCATTTTCCATACATGTTAACAAGGCTCGACAATACAGAGTTATGGAAGCCTTCATGTGGGATTGTCGACCTTGATCCAGAGTTGTTATTGATACACATGCATTCAATACTCCAGAAAAGGTAATACTGGTTTGGTTTCATGTGTATCGTTTAGTAAAATGGGCCTCTCCTTCTCGGTCATTCTGGACATATCCTGCAATCATTGATCTCCATAAAAGCACATCTATTATTGGCATTTTCTCAAAAACCTCGTCTTCATTCTCTACATTCCAGCTTTTAGCACCATTTAGTATACATGTCAACAAAGGCACTACCCACAAACACATTTCACTTGAAAGAAGAGCTTGAAAATCAAAAAGAAGAGTTTGACTTAACAGAGTAGGGCATATGGAGATCCCATAGATTTCCTAATAGGGTTTGTAATTTTTCTTCTTTTTATTTTCATCACTTCTTTTGCTTGAGTTTTGAGTTTTTATGTGGTGTTTGACTCACCCTTCACTTGAAGTGTCAGAGTTATGGATGGAAAATTCCAGTTATGTTTATTGTATGGGGAATTTTTAGGTAGTCCTTGATCAAAATCCTTACTTTTATCTTTTTCTTCATTATGGATGTTTGCTAATAAGATAGTATTTAGTTCTTCTTGAGCCTTCATAATTCACTCATTATCTTCCTTAACCTTTCTTACTTCAAACTCTTAATTCAGTCATAGTCTTTTTAATTCATATTTATTTTCCTCACTTTCATTTAGAACTACTGAAACTCTCCATCCCTTAAATTAACCTATTCATTTAAAGGTTGTTATGGGTGATGTTCCTCTTTTGTAGACATTCTCGCAAAATATATTTGTACTTCTCTTTTCTCTGTAAGAGAATTTTTAAGACAAAATAAATATAAGTTAGTTTTTAACTCAAGTTTCCACCTTTCTACCTTCTTCTTCTCGCCTTCCGCTGCAGACCTAGAAAGTTGGAAACTTCATAAAATGATCACTTGGTCTTTCGGCTTTCCGCCTTCTGACTTCTGCATTCCGCAGCGGACTTTGGAAGTCGAAAACTGCATAAAACGATGACTTGGTCTTTCAGCTTACTGCCTTTGACTTCCGCCTTTTCTCCTTCTGTTGTAGCCCTCAAAAATCGGAAAAATAACCATTTCTCTTAACCCTTTTCCCATTTTCCACCTCTCGCCTTTCATCTTTCGCAGGCGAACTCCGGGGTGCAGAAAACACCAAATTCTATTAACTTGGATTTGATACCTTCTGCGTCGTTTATTTATTGCAGCTTAAGTCCCGACCATTGATATCATTCCTTGTGGATTCCAAAATGAAACCTTTGTAACAAATATCGGTCAGTGATTTTCTTTGTGGATAAAATCTTGATCGTCGATTTATTTGATGCGAAAATCGGACTTCAGAAAATTCAAGCTTTGTTCACTTAATTCTTGACTTTCCGCTTCCGCATTCTGCATCTTCCTTCCGTACCGTTGATCTTTGTGGCTTAAATACTGGTCATGGATATGATTTGATGTTGAAATTAGACTTTAGTAATGTCTTTGAACCATCGATCTAGATGCGTATTAGATCTCGACCGTTGATCTTCTAATCTTTACGGATCAATGTTTAACTTTGCAGATTCAACGGGTTTCTAGTTGATTTGGGGGTTTAACTCACTATAATTTAAATGGATTTAGAAACTCTCTTAGTGCTTCCAGTCATGGCTTGATTTCACTATCTAAAAAGGATTCGATAACATTTAACCAACTGCGCTAAGTTGCTTAAAGGATTTGTACAGTTTAATTACATTTTTTCTCTATGTAAAACAATTTCAACCACCATATTGAATAACTCACATCCAAACTATAAACAACAATTAAAGTTTCATTCGGAAACCTAAAATCGTAATGCATAATTAAGGTATAATTACAAAATCAATACAGATAGGAAATATAAAGTAGGAACATTTGATACCGTGTAAAAACAGAGGATTCAATCCATTAAATGTGGATTCATAAATTATAAATCATTCAAGTGTATCAGCAGTGAGCTAACTAAGAACATAACTAGATTCTACTTCGATAATTATTAGATATAGGATATACAAAACATGGGTAATGGTATTCTAGTAATGCATAAACAATACTTCCTGGAAATATAACTGCAATTTAACATTTCAATTATACAACCTACTGCATATAAAATTATTCATAAAAAACAGAATAGGAACCTAGAACCAACGCTGGGAAAACAAAAGTGGAGAAGTTGCTCCTCCCAAACAACTCCCAGAGAAGCCAAATTAATTGCTCTAGAACCCCTGAGCTTGATCGATGAACCACAAGAGAAAAATATCTCAATTCGCCATCTCTTGCATGATGTAGATGTTAATCCCCGTCCAATTCTAGGTTGTTGCTACTCATGGACATACTATTAAATAGTATTTTTCCTAGGACTTGGTCATTTATGAGCCTCCTGCTCTATAGAAACTCAACTAGCAGTGCAGACCTGATTTTTGGGGATGATTTTTCATGCATCTTGATTTCTCACTCAGTGGTCTTTGTCACTTGTCATTTTCCTCTTGTGGGTCAGCAAACACTCTTTCAACAACTATATCCACTTTTGTTCCCCTTCAGCATATTTTATTAAATAGGGAATGTTTTATTAAAACATGTTTTATTCTTGACCTTCTTCTCAAATAATAATAAAATAATAACCAAAGTATTTTCCAGCAGAATTAAAATTATTAATTCAAGGGGTATTATAGTGAAGGAGGAAATTGCGCTAGTATGGGGGTATAGGCAAGTGGATTATCCAAAGAAGAATACTCTTATTTTGATTCAACAATCGGAACACCTTCCACAGAAGGATTAGTTGTGATGAGATGGTCCATGGTTACCCCTTGTCTTTTTTCCATGGTAGGAGGAAATTTAGGTGGTAAACCTTGTAATCTGCGAGATCTCCTCATAGGTGGCTCATCCAGAATGATGGCTAAACACTTCTACTCTAGAGACATATTGGTAAAAAATATCACACAAAAATAATTCTATGCAAGCTAAGGTCACAAGAAAACTTAAGTGATAAGAGTGGCTCGAAAATCCGGAACCTCACTAGGATTGTCAAGTTGTCGCAACTTGTCATATACCACAGGTTACAATAGTAAAAAGAGACAAGGAGTATTGGGACTGTACCCTTTCCTGAATACCCAAATACATAGAATACATGTGCATAGTATCTCCTCAACTATTGTTCTCGGTGTATTGCTTCAATACACCAGGCCAAAAGGATTTTCTCAGTTGGTATTGGTTCCTAGAAGGGTCTCCAGATATACACAAGGTAAGTGGGAGCTAAATTCTGTGTCAGTGTTTTCTGATGCACAACTATTTGAAAGGGGCCTTTCAATATACTATCAAGTACGTGAATAAATTTTTGGTATACCTCAACAGTACGTCAAAAGTAGTTTGATATATCGATTGGTACATCGAAGAACCGCGCAATCCCCAGGATGTAGTGCAGGAAAAGAACGACAACTCCTATTTTTATAGACGTAGGAACACATGTTCTAACCTATCACTCAAATTACTAATAATTTTATCCTAACCTATCATTCAATTTTATCTTCACGGTTAGTGAATGTTTGTGTAATGTGAGGTAATTGCAAGATTACATTATCTAAATTCCCATGAAATTCTTCTTTTGATGATATCTATCTAGAGTAAGGCAGAAGTTCTTCCTTTCAAATTATGAAATGAAAACCATGTGATCTAAATAACTCATTCCTCAAGCTTCAAAAAATTTCAGACAAGCAAAAAATCTAATGCTAATGTTTAAAAACTCTCCAATGTAAAAAGGAAAAGGTTGTATAATGCACATATGCCTATTTTATTAATCAAGCTTCAAAAATCAAACACTTCTAATCATCTAATCATACCAAAAGCAAGCAATCAAACTTTTTCTTTTGTTTTTGATGTAATTTTAAACAAAGATATCCAAGACATCAAACTACAAAAGTGAAAAACCCATGTTATTTTTCCTTTCCATGTATCTATAAAGAGCTTCTAAAGGATTAATCATATAAACCATACACCCAAAACCAAATTTCCACACAAAACTATTCGATTCATAGGTTCTACTAAGATAACTTTTCAATATCTAAACTGAAAAAGGAAATTCAGGATAAGCATACACTATCAGACTTGTCAATGAGTAGGAAAGCATATTGACAAAACCAACAAAAAGAAAAAAATTCAAAAGAAATATCCTAGAGCTGGAAATGGCATACCTCAGCGCACAGTGCGGGGTTGAACAAGGGCGTTGTACACCAGTCAACGCACTTTTCTTCTCTATGGATAGCGTTAGTGGATCTTCTTCATTCTAGAAAGAAGGTGTCAGCAACGCTCCTTGATAGTGTGCAAAAGGCGTCAGGGGATGTCCGATGCTGTATTAGATACACCCAGGTGCATTGAAGAATCCAAGAATCCAAAAGAAGCAAATAAACTTTAGAATAATCCAATGTGAATTAAACTGGAATTATGGTAAAGATAGACACAACCCAAAGAAGTAAAATGAAGGTGAAATAAGGTGGATTACTCACCTTAGATCCTTGAATGAGAGAGAGAAAAAAATTTATAATATTTTAACCAAAAGAAAAATCAAAATTCATAGATCTGATTAGTTACTCCCAAGTATGGTCACCTTTTTTGTTACCAGAAATTTTTCAAATAGTACAGACAAAGATTGTTTCACTAGTCTACGATGGGTAGATCTAGAACAAAAATACACAGTGATCCATCATTTTCCTAGATAATTTAACTACTTGAATATCAAGCATTCCTTACCTCATTGTTGAAGGTTTTCCTTGACTTATGAATCCTTTCACAGTAGTATGTACCTACAAATAACATGAAGAAAAATAAAAAAATGATGAAATCAACAAGACAATCTAAAGATATATACTAATAGTCAAGGAGAAAAGTAATGAACAATTGACATTGACACAAATCATTCATGGAAAAGGAGAACATGTTTTTATTAATAACATAAGAAGAGGAAGCTACAACCAAAGCCTTGACGTTGAAGCATTGTTCTCATAATGCCTTTGAAATCACTTCCATCTACTCACTACAAAATTTACAAGCCTCGCTCACAACCACACTCTTTTGCCTCCCGTACCAACAATGATTTCAACAACATAAAGGTGCTCTCTTGGTTCTCTTCCCTCCTCTTATCCATGAGGGGAAGTTTGTATAAATAGCACAAGGGAAGCCAAAAGGGGTTGGGATATTTAGGGAGGAAGGTATGGAATGATCCTTAAAGGCTAGGGACATGAATGTCACCTATTCCAAGTAGTTGGGATAATCCTCCATGCGAGCTTTCATCTAGAAGGTTCTCGAAATATTCTCCTTTTTCCTTTTTGACAGTGCTAACGCTCTCTATATATGGGATAGTTGCATCAACGCACTCTATCTTGAGTCCAGAAGTGTCATCGACACACTATGTCAGTGGGAAATATGCATTGGGTAAGTATGACACCCTATGTCAGGAGATAAGGTACGTCAGACATCCTAGAACTGGGAAAAATCTCTCAAAAATATTTCCTGTCCATGTCACTTCAGGGGATTGAGCGTAAAACCAATTTTAGGTGTAACAATGTGCATATACAGAAGCAATTTTGTATATATGGAAGCTCTTATGTGTATAAATATAAGTGATTTCATATATATGGGAATATATGTAAGCGCTTCATTATATGATATATGAAACTATCTGCATAGAATTTCATATATGCAAATATGAAAGCATGAGAAAAACTAAAAAAAAAATTGAGAATGTCTATGTATGCCTTAAAAGAAACTATTATTAAAATATTATATAGCTAGACCATTAGCTTCCATTACCTAGTCTAGTCTAGCATAATAAGAAGTTTAAAACAAAGTATAATCTCATAGAGAGATATGAACTAGAAGAGCATTGTACTACTTCTTCATATTTTCTAGGGAGATGGGGCACTCTTTGAAACAACTTAAATATTTTTATCGCTTTCAAATATTTATGGCTTCATATATTATGATCAACAATTATGTCACGTCCTTTACCAACTTCAGTCTCTACGCAACCTTCCATAGCACATCACATCAAAAAGGGAATTCCATTCAAACAAGGGGAGAAGAACTACATTTGGAATTAAACAAGAAATATCTAACTAGAAATCAAAATCCATTGCACGTTTTTACCCATTTTCCTTGTGATAAATATGTTGGAAAGAACTAGGGATCCCCTTATATAAGATTCATTGTTCTATAAATTCTTTCTCACCGTTAATGTGCACAAATATGATTGGAATCCATGATCACTTAATGAACAACCTATATCTCATCTAAGACTTTGAACAACCTAGATCTCAACTAATACTTCTAGATGCTTCCTGCAGAGAGAATCTTACTGATCTATTCCTGCAAACCCCATCTTCTATTTTTTATGTTCCTCTGATTCTGAGTGACAATGAAAACACAGTCTAGTAAATGGGTGGGATCTTCAATCAACCATTTAAATTTTAAAATTTTAATATGAGTGACTATGTGAGAGGATGTGTAGTAAATGGGTGGATATCCATCCTACCATTTCAGTTTTAAAATCTAAATAAAAAAATTATAATCTGTCATCCATTGACATCCATTAGAGTTTGGAATTTAATTCAAACTTGTTAGATTTTAATCTAATGTACTATGATCACTGAAATATAGACAAGAACAACATAAAGTTAGACACAATATTTTTATTGTGGGGAAGCCAAACGAGAGAAAACCCAATGACTTCTTCAATATATATTCGTCTCTTAGTACAATGTTAGACAAAGATAGAAAACTAAAAGATAAGATTTATTATGCAACTTTTTCCCCTTCTCCCTAGCTAACTTGTCTTTCTCCCTCCCTTGGAGAAAACTTGCTTGTGTTGTAGCATGTCGAAATGAGAGAGGGTGGATCCCTATTTATATTGATCATGTGTGTGACCTTTTTCATCAACAAGGTCAATTTCTATAACTGACAGGGCCGACTTGTTCTTGTGGGAGACCAAAAATACATTTTACATTAAGAATAACCTTCTGAATTTACATTTAGAACAACAACAACAATAGAATTTTTACTACACAGAAGTGGGACATGATGACGGTGGTGTTCAGAGGGGTGGCTAATGGCATTTGGTTAAAGGAGGCCCTCACAATTAGATAGAGCATTCTCACCGAAGAATGTTGTTGTCAGAATCCTGGATTAAGGGGGGGTGTCTGAATTTTTTATTATTATTAAAGTTAATCACCAAGAATGGGGTGATATGTGTGCGCTATATCCTATTCCCTTCACCAAAAAAATCTAATGAGTATGATTCTTACATGGATTTATTTGATTAGTACCCACATTATGTCTTATTATTCCGTGCATGTAGGGAATTATGTAATCACTCGGGTTTTGGTATTTGTGCCACACAAAATACATGTTTTTATGCTATACCTTATCCCTTAAATAAATTGGTTTGCTCATGTTTTGGGCCATCGCCCTCTTATTGTTGAAAAAACTATTTGTTTAGAAATATAACAGATTCTGACAACTACGGAACTTTGCGCAGTGTGACAACCTGCTCACTCTGACAACACCTCACTGCATGCAATCTATAACTTTGACGCCTTTGGTAACTATTGTGTTGGTGGAATTTGGTCATTGTTTTACAGGTACATGCAGTCAATGTGCATGCAACAGTCCACCTCGATGTCATTTCCGAACAAGCTTAAAGGTGCATGCACATCAACTATGAGATTTTAAAGCTGTGAGCATTGTATAATGAGGTGAAGTTGAACCACCAAAATTAGGGAAGAGGGATAATAAGGTTAGATAAAAATTGAATGATCATCTCTAAATGATCATCACTTTAGCAAATGTTGCAAATCTTCATATCTTTCTGTGTGGTGAAAGTGATCATTCTATGCACTGAGAGTGATCATTTTATCGTTGTAGTAAAAAGGAATATACATCTTTGTTAATTAATCTATATGGAATTTAATAGTTTATTTGTTGTTAAATTCCATTAAAATAGTGAAGACGAAGGTGGGTTCTTGTTTGAGCTCAATGGTGGTGGTGTTGTTTTCCTGTTCATAAATCCAATGCTGGGATCATCTCATGTTGAGAAAGAAGAGTTTAGCAGGAGGGACTTCCCTCAAATTTTATCTTTGGTGTGGTTGCTTCGACATATGAGGCAGCCAGACCAGCTACAATATCTCATATTCATCCCTTGATTCTTACTTACACGAGATTCCATTAACAATATTGTATCATTTGTTTCAAACTTTAGTTCAAGGAAGTTTATCTAGAAAATGGAAAATGCTTTAGAAACTGGGACGTATTTTCACAAATACCTGGTAAGTATTTCAATCTAGCTACCTTTAGTTTTATTTCCCAATATCATTGTGTCTAATTCTTACTTTGAAAACACTACGGAAACAATTTCCAATGGAAAGAACGAAGATGTAGCAGTGGATGAATATCACGGCTATAATGTATGCATCATCTCTGTATATTGCACTTGACTCTGTGATTCTGGGTAGATTTTTGAAAAAAAATTTGCTCTTATGATTGATATATATTGTAGAAGGATGTGGAATTGATGTCAGAACTTGGAGTGGATTTGTACCTCTTCTCCATCTCTTGGGAACGCATTTTTTCGGGTGGGAATTTGTGGAGTTTTTAATTCTGAAATGATTAATCTTAATCTGTAGAGGCAGCCAAATTTGAAAATCATACTTCTGCTAACATTGTTTTATAAATGTATTTACCAACGGCGGTGAAGAAATCAATGTCGATGGACTCAAGTACTACAATGAACTCATCGACTCACTTCTCACCCAATTACTATGATGAACTCATCGAAATGCTTCTTACTCGACTCCTATTACAAATATTAATTACTCGTTGATCCATATTTAAATCAGCTGAATCTATCATAGCCTGTAGCAGGTCAAAAAGTGTTAGAGAGTCTGACGGGATAAAGAATTCAGATATCTCATATATAAGACAGTATAATTTAGTTTCTGAAGCTAAGTTTCTAGGTAGAGAGTAATTACAGTCTTTAATGTGAAGTCATTTAGTTAGCATAAACTTTCTATATGAAGAAGGAGATTGTAAATCTGTAAATATATTAGACAAGAAGAATAGAACAGAGAAGAGAAGTGCGGAGAAGAAGAAGAAAACCTCAATGAAGAGTTTGAAGCTCAAGCTTCTGTGTTTTGTAAGTGTTGAAGAGCCAAGCTCTGTAACAGGTGAAACATCTTGGTAAATTCCAAATTTGTATTTACGACTGTAAGTTTTGTTATGCCGTCACAAGAAATATAATTCCAGTAGTTTATGGTTAAATGCAAGTTCTAGTTAGCCGCATATCTTCTTCATATTTATCTGAGTGAATGTTGTTTACATATACTGTGAGTGAAAGACACAAAGAATCCATAATTATTTCAATGTGTAAAATTTCTAGCTTTTTATGCATAGAGGTACGACACAAATCGTGTTTATTATTTTCTTATATAATATTGTGAGTGAGTCACAATATAGTTGTGTCACAGTTAATCCTAGCTTACCGTAGTGAAATTTTTTTTTCATATTCCTAAGTCTTTAGACTAGGAAATATAAAGTTGTTGTGTAGAAGTGAAAACTTGGTCACACATGAGTTGGTCGCAACCTAATTCATGTTGCAGTAAAAGTCGGTCAAAGCCAAAGTAAAAGTGTGTCGAGGTGAAAATTCTGTTGCAGTTACTCTGTCGCACAGTAATTTTTTCGTGCAGTAATTATTTGTGCAATAATTCCATTGTAGGTAATTGAGTCGCAAGATTTTCAAAAAAGTGAAAAGGGGAAAAAAAGGTTTTGCTGTGTGCGGTAACTCAAGTTAATTGTCACGGCTGCTATCTTTCCTGAGATCTGGTATCAGAGCTAGTTTAGGAAAGAAATATTATCCTAAAAGGGAAAACTTAATTTTCTAAGGAAAGTCAAAAATTAAAAATTAAAATGGATTCTACTTTCAGTTCAAATATGTCGAGTTTACAAACTCCAATTTTTACAGGAAAGAATTATGAGTATTGGTCTCTAACAATGAAGGATTTGTTCAGAACTCAATATGTTTAGGATATTGTTTAGAATGGTTATGCAGAACTAGCATATCAAGCGGAATATAATAATCTCTCACAAGCTAAGAAACATCTCCTGAGGGAACAGAGGAAGAAAGATGGAAAAGCTATGTTCTACATACATTAAGCCATGCATGAAAGCATAATCCAAAGAGTATCAGAAGAAATTACTATAAAGCAGGCATGGGATACATTGGAGACCACATATCAAGGCTTGGACAAGGTAAATACTTCCAAGTTGCAGATTCTGAAAAGAGATTTTGAATATCCTTCCATGAAAGATTAAGAGTTGGTAGAATCATTCTACATGAAAGTTGTTGGTTTGATAAATCAACTTAAATTTCATGGAGAAGCCATAGAAGACCAAAGAGTGGTTGAAACAATTCTTAGAAGTATTCCCCCAAGATTTGAATCCTTTGTTGTGACCTTGGAAGAAAATAAAAACATGACAATGTTTACCATTGATGAGCTGCAAGCTTCACTCATTAATCATGAACACGGACTCAGTAGAACACATACATCATTGGAAGGTGCATTTGCAGCCCAGTCATATATAAGCCGTGGAAAAGGAAGGGGGAGAAATAATTCTAGAGGCATTGGAAGAAAATTCTCAAGAGGAGGATGCAGCAGTAGTCCTGCAGATGTTGTTGCTAGAGGATAGAATTAGAACCCAAGTCATCCAAGTCGTCACACGTTTTATAAATCAAAGATTCAATGTCACTACTATAATAAATTTGGTCATTATGTATATGAATGCAAGAAGAAGAAATATGACCAAGGAAAGCAAAGCAAGAATCAGTCAACGAACACCAACATTTCACCGAGCACAATGTTGATTCCATGTGCATCCCCAATTGAATGCAATACCATTCAAGAAATTCTGTGTGACATACGGTATTTAGATTCAGGCTGCAGCAATCATATGATTGGTAATTTAAATTTATTTTCCAGTCTAGATAATTTAGTTCAAACTGATGTTACACTTGGAAATAATGTCCAAGTCACTGTTTTGGGAAAAGGTAGTGTTAGTATTCTAAACAAACAGGGGGAGCATAAGTATATGCCTGATGTTTACCATGTATAATATCTGAAGCATAATTTGTTGAGTACTAGATAGCTGATACAGAAAGGATACCATGTTTACATGGAAGACAATAACTGTGTGATTAAATATATACGTCCAAGAAACCAGCTGATAAAGAAAGTGCCAATGAAAAGCAATGACTTGTTTCCATTGAGGATAGTTCCAGATAATGCAGGAGCTGCATTCAAAGCAGAAAGTAAAGAAGAATTTGTGTACTGCGACAATAAAGAAAATGACAACGCTTATTTTTAGGATGCATTTCAAATAGAAGTTCAGGATGATTCCTGGCTATGGCATTTCAGATTTGGAAATATGAATTTTGGTGGGATGAACCTACTACACACAAAGAATATGGTGAAAGGATTTCCATTGATCGACAAACCAAACAAAGTTTGTGAAGGCTACATCTTTGGCAAACAACATAGAGAAACTTTTCCAGTTGAAAAGTCATACAGAGCACGCACACCACTTGAGATCGTGCACTCTAATATTTGTGGTATGATGCAGACAACGTCCATTGGTGGATGCAATTATTTTCTTACTTTTATTGATGACTACTCAAGAAAAACATGGGTATATTTTTTGAAACATAAATATGATGCATTTAGTTGTTTTTAGCAGTTTAAAGCACTCATGGAGAACTAGATTGGTCACCACATAAAAATCCTAAGAACGGACATAGTTAGTGAATATGTTTCAAATGAATTTCTAAATTGCTGCAAAAATCATGGCATATAGAAGCAATTCACTGCGCGGTATACACCTCAACAAAATATTGTCGCAAAGAGAAAGAACATAACCATTATGGAGATGGTGTGCATCATGATGGAAGCCAAGCATTTGTCAAATGAACATTGGGCTAAAGCAGTTGCAACTACTGTATACATTATGAATCGATTTCCAACAAAGAGCATGAAGAACAAGGTTCCTCAAAAAGCATCGATAGGTATGAATCATAGTGTTCCTCATTTAAAAGTTTTTGGTTGTGTTGCATATGCTCATGTGCCAGATGAGCTAAGAAATAAGTTAGATAAGAAGGGACAAAAATGTATTTTGTTAGCTATTCTGAAGACACAAAATCATACAAGTTGTATGACCCTATCGCAAGGAAATTAATTATTAGTCACGACGTTCAATTTGTTGAGAATCAATCATGCGGTGGAACTGTCGAGAAGAATGTCAAGATTATGTTGAATGTCGAGCATGAAGACATGACGGAGGAAGTGGTTCAAACACCACAAGTAAATCAACTGGTCGCAACACCGTCGGTTCCCATGACACTACGACATGGTTCAGCACAAGGAACATCAACACAAGTCGCAGCTCAAGCTACGCCGTCAAGCACTCCATGAGGACAACAAACTCCATCAAGTAGTACTACATCAATAGATCTAGTGAAGAAAAGAAGTATGTGTGAAATATATGAATCTAGTACACCAATATACTTCTCTCTCTTTGCATTGTTTTCTCAAATAGATGATCCACTAATATTTGAGTAAGTTGTTGAAGAATATGTATGGGCATAAGCCATGGATGAAGAAATAGAATGCATTGAGAAAAACCATACATGGGAACTGGTTGATGTACCAAAAGATAAAGGCGTAGTTAGTGTCAAATGGATTTATAATACCAAGCAAGATGTTGATGGGAATGTGCAGAAGTACAAGGAAAGAATGGTAGCAAGAGGGTTCACACAGCAACCCGGCATAGATTTCAATAAAGTGTTTGCACCAGTTGCATGCATGGATACAATCATAACTGTTTTGGCCATTTCCACACAAAACAAATGGCATGTTTATCAAATGGATGTTAATTCAACATTTTTGAATGGCTATATAGATGAGGAAATATATGTGGAACGACCACAAGGATATGAAGTTCCAGGAAAAGAACCCAAAGTGTACAAGCTGAAAAAGGCACTCTATGGTTTGAAGCAAGCTTCAAGAGCTTGGTACAGTCACGTTGATTCATATCTCATTGAGAATGGATTTCACAGAAGTGAAAGTGAACCAACATGGTACACCAAAGTGAGTGAGAAAGGTAACATGTTAAATTTTTTATTGTATGTGGATGACTTAATATTTACTGGTGATTTTGGCATAAAAGAATTTAGAACAATCATGAAAAGTGAATTTGAAACGACAGATTTGTGGCTCATGAAGTTCTTTCTGGGAATTGAAGTCCAGAAATATGAAAGTGGTATTTTCATATCACAGTCCAAGTATGCAAGAACAGTTTTAAAAAGATTTAATATATTAAATTGCAAGGCAACCCCAACACCAGTAATAACAAGTTTAAAATTGATAAAAGATGATGATGGATCAAATGTAGATCTTAGGATGTTTAAAAGGCTTGTTGGAATCCTTATGTATTTAACAGGGACAAGACCAAACATAATGTATGGAGTAAGTATGATCTCAAGATTCATGGATTCACCAAAAGACTCACGTTTGCAAGCAGGTAAAAGAATTTTGAGGTATGTAAGTGGTACAAAAGATCTTGGCATAATGTATACAACCTCAGAAAATTTTAAACTCATTGGATATATTGACAGTGACAATGGAGACGCCACAAATGACAAGAAAAGCACATCTGGGTACACATTTCATTTTGGTATAGGTGTTGTTTCACGGGCTTTGAAGAAACCACCCATAGTAACTCTATCTTTAGCAGGAAAAGAGTATGTCGCAGCTACAGTCGCTGCATGTCAAGTTATTTGGATGAGAAGAATGTTAAAAGACATGTCACAAAACCAACAAGAACCAACTCTATCTTTAGCAGAAGAAGAGTATGTCACAGTTACAGTCGCTGCATGCCAAGCTTTTTGGATGAGAAGAATCTTAAAAGACATGTCGCAAAACCAGCAAGAACCAACAACCATTTTCTGTGAGAACAATTCATATATTGCATTGTCAAAGAATCACGTGTTTCACAAAAAAAACAAACACATTGACACAAGGTATCATTTTATAAGAGAATTGGTGAACAAAGAAATTTGTTTAGAATTTTGTAGGTCTGAAGATGAACTTGCAAACATCTTCACAAAACCATTGGAACGGGATACATTCCAGTATCTTTGAATTTATTTGGGAATGACAGGCTCTGCACAGTGAACTTTGTCATGAACAGAGCATGTTTTTTGCTTTGAAACATTTTGTAATATTTTTGTTTATAAATTTCGATCTACTCATAATTAAGGGGAAGTGTTAAAAATATTAATTACTCACTGATCCATAATCAAAACAATCGACTCTATCAGATTCTGTAGCAGGTCAAAGAGTGTCAAAGAGTCTGACAGGATAAACATTTTATATCTCTAATATATAATATAGTACAATTTAGTTGTTAAAGCTAACTTTCTAGGTAGAGAGTAATTACAGTCTTTAATGTTAAGTCGGCTAGTCGACGAAAATTTTCTATATGAAGAAAGAGATTGTAAATATGAAAACCCTAGGCATTAATATTCATCGGTCTTATCTTACTCATTTTGATTTTATTAAACAATCATTGTTGTTAGTCATTTTAATTTTCTTAGAGAACACCACTTTGTGTGTATAAATGACAGGGATCCAACATTTTGTCACGCTTTTTCACTACGATATTCCAGAAGCTCTGGAGGACCTATACGGGGGATTTCTCAATCCCAAAATTGTGTAATATGCTTTCTTGTTCATGAATTATCTCTCATGATCATTTTCCATGCGATTTAATCACCCATGTTTTGGTTCTTCAGGGATGACTTTAGTGGGTATGCAGAGGCATGTTTCATAATTTTTGGTGGGCAAGTGAAGTATTGGAGCACTTTTAATGAACCCAATTGCTTCATACCAAAGGGATATGATATGGGACAATATCCTCCAGGGAGAGGCTCATCAGCCTTTAGGGCTTGTAGTGGAGGAAACTCTTCCACTGTGCCCTATATGGTTGAGCACAATGTACTGCACGCCCACACTTCAGCTCTTCATCTCTATAGTAAAGTATTCCCCAATTGAGATTAGCACCATTTAGCAAAACGATGCAATACATGTCATTATATGTGATACAATACATTTTACTGTATGCAACGACAACATGATCAGCAGGCTTCATTGGAATTGTGATGTCATGCACATGGTATGAACCACTGCTAAACAATTCACAGGACATTTAAGCATTTTGAGACTCCTGGACTTTTTTGTTGGCTTGTAATAATTATGTTGTTAAACCATATAAGCACTCCAAACCTTTCATGGGATGTTATTTAATAACTATCATTCAGTTTTTGAAAATATTTCTTAATTAGAAAAAATATTTAAGAATTAAAAAAATAAATGTATCAATGAGATTATACTATGTTTTTAACTAAAAGTTAAGGTTACTTAAACGCACACAAACTTTATCAAACTTCTTCCTACAACATAAAGCAAGAAAAACAATATAAAGTAAGAAGAACAAAAGTAAACAAGAAGTTCTTTTGTATATTGATAGTAGTGAGACTAGTTTATCCAAAATTATTTAATTAAAAATGATATCAACAAGTGTAATCACTAAGATTAATTTTTTTAATCATTTTGTTCTTTAATCACTAAGATTAATTTTCTTAAATTAGTTTGTTCTTCTAATTAGAAAGGATAATAAATATTGGTTCATATTTATTTATTAACTATTTTTTTATCAATTGTAATTTATTATTTTCAATTTAAGTAATGTAATCAAACAAAATTTAAAATTTTTTCAATTAAGTATCTAATAACAACTTCTCTATACATGCAATTTATAAATTCATTCTGTATACACATGCAATTTACAAATTCATTCTATATACATAAGATTTACAAATATATATAATTTAAATATATATATAATTTAGATTTAAATATATATAATTTACAAATTCATTTTCAAATTAAATGACAGTAAATATGCAGCGTTGCTGCTCAATCTTGTTTATTTCGTTTTGTAGTGATGACCTTACACCTTGTCATGGGAATCTGTCGTTTCCAAAAATAATATTGTGTGCTCCATTTAGCTTTCTCGCAATGATAATATTAATGATCCTCCATTTTCTCTTGATGTTTAACCCCCAGTATGACACCGTTTTCAAATAAAAATATTTTGTTAATTGTCTTGGAGGAACACCTTATGCGGAGTTCGTTCATCCATATTCGAGTATGTAACATCAACTTCTTGTTTTATTTCATGGTAATTATTTATTCTACCATTTCTTGCATTATGCATTATGAATCCTATCTCGAGTTAATTGTAGATCAACATTTCAAAATCTTCTAAATTAGCACTCCAAACTTCTTATCATTAAAGATTAATAAGATTAATATGATGAGTAGATCTATATGAGTAATGCTTATTAATTTAAAATTTCATTTATTAATTTAAAATTTCATTTATAAAAATCTATTTGTAGAAAAAAAAATTTCACATAATTTTGATTTTAGATATTTTAAAAGTTTTTAACAATTATAAATTAAAAAATTTTAAATTTAAAAAATCAATAAAATAAAAATATGGATGTCATAACAAAATTGCTTTTGTTTGTTTTCAAACCTAAGAAAAATAACTTGTTATTCAAACAAAATGAATCAATATTACATCATAACAAAATTGTTGTTCAATCACAGTCCACAACTCTCATTTTTCATCCACATATTCACCACTATAACCATTACTTTCGCAAAATGACTTTTTGACATCATTGTTAAAAAAACCTATTCAAACATCAAAAAGACTAAAATAAAAACACTAAAAAAATTTAATAACTCTTTTGTGGATTAACTTATCTTCAATATTCCTCAAACGCCATACAGCCTTCTATATTACCTACATTTTCATGTTAAAGAGCATTAGCCTCTTTATTGTATTCACTGTAAATATAAGCAAAGGAGAGCTGTGAGAAAGTCTTCTTCAAAACCTGAAGTATATTCCTCCAATGTTATAGATGGATGACATTGAATTTTGTTTTCTCAGAAATTCATTCTAATTTAACCATAGAATCACCAACAATTTGAAGAAATTTAACTCCTTTTTATCAAAAATCAACAAAAGCCCTATCATGTTAACCATTCACCTTTGTATTATATCTTGTACCAATTCTCATCTTAAAAGTCTGACAAAGTAATCAGATTTTATATTAAGCACCATTCATGATTCCAATACCTCAAAGTTCACTGTTTTGGTCCCACCAAAATAGCCCATTAAACAAGAAACATCAAAAAGAAAATGGACAAGCAATCTGCATTTCACCTTTTCCTTAATTAGGTTAAATGCTTTAAACTAAACAATATCTTTAAAAACAATCGGAGCGATAGAAGGTTGTTTACCATCCAAGATATAACGCTTTCTTGATTTCCATACTTAGCCCTGATAAATAAAAAGGCAATTCTTTATTTATGGATTTTTAGCAAAACCATTGCATCAGGCAGATTAACCAAACATCTTTAACCATTCCTACTTTATTGATATCAAATTAAAATAAGGAGTGAGGATAGCATCCTTTGTTGATGATATAAAAATAGAATAAAGGGCTACTTATATATATAAGTGTGTCTGTATTTTTAAGTAAGTTTTCGGATCTCTTTGATTCCAAAATTAAAATTTATGCAAATAAACTAACTTGAGATGAAGATGGACAACCTTTACCTCGCTAGAGACATCCACGAAGTACGATTTGGATAGACAATCCAAGACTGCAAGACCAACGCAAGTTTGAAGAAGGACGTCCATTGAAGACCATCACCCCATTTTTTCCACTTAAATTAACACTCTTCGTTGGCTATTTTGATCAAACTGAAGCTCAAGTTATTTGCTCTATATGAATTGCACGCATGGCTGTGTTAATAATATGGGAATAAGAGAAACAAATTAGCAACAACCACCCAACAATGGTTGAACTAATTATATATTATCATACAATTGTATATATATATGTTATATATTAACAAGCATATTATGGAATTGTATAATTAAATCTAGCTAACATAGACTAACTAACCAGATTACTACTTCTAACACTCCATCTGATTCTAGAGAGTTAAGAGAAACAAATGAGCAACAACCACGAATGGTTGAACTAATTAAATATATTATCATATAATTGTATATATATATATGTTATATATTAACAAGCATATTATGGAATTGTATAACTAAATCTAGCTAACATAGACTAACTAACCAGATTACGAGTTGTAACAATCCCTCTTATTCTACAGAGTTACATTCTTGATTATGATAACAAAATTATGAAATGCAAATGTCTGTTTGGCTTGGTTTAATGTCTTAGGGAGGCTTACAAACACTTAACAAAATTTCAAAAACTTTTGGTTTTCAAGTTTGATTAATTCTTAACAAAATTTCAAAAACTTTTGATTTTCAACTTTGATTAATTCATGTTGGTGCTACAAACTTTGTTCTTTTTCTTCTTCCGATATTTTCCTTTTTCTTCAATGCTGCAAACTTTTTTGTATTTTTTCCCTCTTCAATGTTTCATAAGGTTCTTTAGGCTTTCTCATGCTTGCTACTAATATTCATAACAATGGTTCAATCTTCATCTATGGGTTTTCATCATAACTACTATTGGAAATATATTTGGTCCATCAACTAATCCCCATGTATTTTAGATTATTTTTCTGGAACTTGGGCCAAACATTGGTACATATATTGAATTACTGACAACCCATGGACATACTTCCACCTACCAAAACATAAAGGTACCATCCACAATGCTTACCAGTTTTCTAAAAATGTACTTTATGAATCAATTCAACAATATACTATGATAACACAATATAAGAACACAATTTACAACATATATGATTTACAACATATATGATTTACAACATATATGATTTACTTGTGCCACATAGAGCAATCGTGATGCATTTGCAAGAAACAAATCTTCATAGTCACTCTTGTTATGTTTCAACAAAGTTCGAATTTTTTCAACACAAACTTCAATATTTATGACTTCGATATTTTTTTTAAAAAGCTGCAACTTTTTTTAAAGTCTTTTAAAAAAACAGCCTTCACCAGTGAAAGGATTTTTCAGCTCTTACCGACCTTTCCTCTTTAATATAACATCAAACTTTTGAATAACCATACAAATTAGTTATCTCAAACCCCTTTTTCATATAATTAACTATTCCACACAAGTATGAATCAGATTACATGCAGAGATTTCTTAGCAAATAACCTTTCTTTTAAAAAGCTTCTTTCACTGCCTTAGTGCCATAATTTCAAGTACACAAAGTTGATGCTCAAATGCTTATCTTTTTAAAATAATCCAACATGCCAATCAACGGTTGACTTCATGATTGAGATGGATTTACCTTTTAAAAAGATTATTATTTTCTCTTATGCATCTCCTTTCTCAAACCAGTAACTTAGGCTGCTCTCGCGAGGCCTCTTGCGCAGTCTAACTGATTTGCTCTTTTCCCTCGCAGCAGCAACGACACTATGCCCTCTGCTGAATCGCAAACGGCTTCTCAAACCCAGATGCCTCTGAGAAGATTCTTGTGTAGACCCATTTCATCGATTCACAAGGGTAGACGACTACTATTTCTTTCACAAAATCTGCGGGTTTAATCTTTTTTTTCGGTCAATCTACAGCTTTGATAACATGTTAATAACATGAGTAGAAACAGGCTGAACTATTATGGCACTAACAGGCAGTGAAATTATCTATTATCATACAATAGAAACAGGCACTGAAATTATCTTCTTTGAGGCTGAACTAATTATCTATTGTCATACAATTGTATATATTACTACTTCTAACAGGTTGAACAAGGGAGCTTGAGAAGAACGTTAGAGATGGCGAACCAGCTTAGATGCGTTGCATTTCTAATCCTGCCGTTTTGAACCACCTTAGACGCGTTGCAATTCTCATCCTCATGTTGCCTGTTGCGTGTTACTGTTCAGTAGGAAAATTGCAACGCGTCTTTCATAGGACGCTTGTAACTGTTAGCAGGCAACGCCAGGATGAGGCAGCGCGTCTAAACTGGTTAGACGTACCTCCAGGATGAGAATTGCAAGGCGTCTAGCTGCTCCGCCATCTTTACCGTTGTGTTCAAATCCCTTGTTTAGCCAGAGGGAGGAACAATATAGAACAAACAAATCGCTGCTGCTGCTTCAATGGGCTCAAATACCATGGGGAACTCTCAATTTAAACTGGAAAAATGGTAGAATAGTAATATATATAGGATATCCACGGTGTCATAGCACTACTAATGACTCTTCCTTTTCAGTAGATACCACACCACTAACAAATGTTCCTCCTTGGAAGGCACCAAACAATTACCGTGTCCCTTCCGGGAAGGCCATCTTGGCTTGCACAGATCGCATGCGAAACAAAAGTAGGGTTGTTGACAAGTTATCCAATAGATGACCATCAAGAAATATTTATAATTGTTTTCTTTAACTCGCGTGCATCAAGGATTCCTTTCAATCTTTTGCTACCATTTGCATAGAACACATATTGTCGGATACAAGCACACCAAGTAAATTTTATCATTTATATATGTAAAAGTGGATTCGCATAAAATAAGCTTATATTTGTAACTTTTGCAGTCATTTAGATCTTAAAATCTCCAACCTAAGCAATAAATGTTGTTTCAAAATGCATATATTCTAATTAATTTTACTGGCTCTTATGCTCATTAGTTTTGGGGTTTGTGTAATTGATGCAAATACTGAAAATTAAAAGTCTCTTATTAAGATTGAAAGGAAAGTATAACTTTAGTTATATATGTGTATAACTTATTGGAATATATGGTAAGTAAGTTTGAATAATTGTTTTTTTATTTATTGAAAATTAATGTAATTTTTAAAAATTAAGAAATTTTAATATATTATATTATTTTTCTTTAAAATGAAATTGATATATTTGAATCAAGACAAATTCTTATTTTTTAAATGATAGATAAGACCTTTTTGTTAGCCAGTTTTGCTACACAGTCTGAATGTTTCCATATGCCAAACTTTTAATGTTTCACTCACAGGCAAAGCCACAGCAGTAATGAAGCAAATATTAATGTTACAGCCACAGATGAGAATAATGTCACAGCTCTAAATGTTACACATCGAAACACACGGATACAGCATTATATTGAAACTCAGCGTTATTCTATACCATGGAGCTTAACATACGAAGTCTCATTGAAACACAGTGTTACATCTATACAGCGATTCACATATATAAAACGGAGCTTTAAAGAATAGTTTCATCACACTATACAAAATAGGCAGGATCTAAAATAGAGCAGGCGGAACATACATGCAATCAATACTTAATGTTACATAGCGAAGAACAGAACGAGCGGAATAGCGGAATAGCGGAATCAGGATATTATCGTCGGCGTGATAGTGAAATCAGGAGCCGCAACGGCGGAAGGATAGTAACTTTCTTCATCTGCAACGGCGGAAGCCCACAACACAAGGATCGGAGACAACGCGGCAAAAAAAATATCGGCGAGCGGAAGAATAGTCTCATTTGCAGCCGCAACGTCGGAGCGAAAAGCGGAACGGGAGCCGCAACGCCAGAGCTTTAAAACATCGGAAGTCAAAAGGACATCCCCTTCTGCAACGTCGGAGCGAAAAGCGGAACAGGAGCCGCAACGTCGCAGCTTCAAAACATCAGAAGTCGAAGCGGAACGGGAGCCGCAACGGCGGAGGTATAAAGGCTTTCGGGAGCTGCAACGGCGGAAGACGGAAAGACTACGGGCTCCGCGGTAGGTCTATCAGCATTGGAAGCGTTATGAGTCGGATGGTTAGCACATTATGGAGCCGCAATGGCGGAGATTGAAAGAACAAAATGTTCCAACACAAAACCAAATAGTCAGTCGACTAAGGCAAATGCATTGGAAAAGAATATCAAGACTGAAGCCGATTATCTTTCCGCAACGACGGGAGGATAAGCAAATAAACCTCCGATTTAAACATTTAAAACCCCAACGTGGCATGGCATTGGCAAGAAGTGGTGTGGCATGGCCTTGGAGAGCAGAGAATGACTTTTCGTGGAATGCAAAGAGTCAGGCAAACTAGGCATTTGAAGGACTTAAATCTTTTTGTCAATTAGAGACTTTTGAGAATCTATGATATTCGTGGAATGTGAATCATTTTGTACATATCAGCATTCAAGATCTATTAACTCTTTCTCATTTGCAATTAGATGGAAAATGAAGAGTCTGTAACCGTTTCTGAAATGAATGGAGAGAATGGGAATCGACTGGAATATATATATATATATATTATAGCAAGCAGATGAAAAAAAAGGGTGTGGGAATGCGTTGTTCAGTAAGGTAATTTCGAATATAAGAGATTGAGCACATTGTAGAAAAGGATTGAAGAGCTGGATACGATGATAGTTACAGAGGATGAAGAGTCCAGATGAGAAATAATATAAGAATGATATAGTGACAGTCTCGGTGAGTTCTGTATGTGCTTAATCTTGATGATAAACAGAGAAAAATGTACAGAGATAGAATTATAACATCTGTTGTGAATATCTACAATACTGTCTAATTCAGAATCATAATGTAAATGCTGATTTATAAAGCCTAGTCATAGACAGTGAGGGGTTGTAAAGGTTTGATTCATTCTGTAATTCACAGAGTTCTTTGGGGTGTTGTAGCATCCCTCTGGTTGTTTCCAGAAAATTGAAACAAGTTGGTGCTTGTATAATTGGAAGTTGGAGCTTCCAGAGGTAGCAACCTCGTCTAGGTTGAAGCTCAGGCAAAATAAAAGAATGTAAAGAGGAGTTGGAGCTTAC
>LPNX010122232.1:179849-229725 GCA_001517045.1 Pseudotsuga menziesii
ACCTGAAGATATAGCCACTTATTTCCTTCGAATAGATGAAGTTGCCAATACCATGAGAGGGCTAGGACAAAAGATTAAAGATGAAGATCTTGTACAAAAGGTTCTTAGATCTCTTCCTGCTAGATTTAATCCTAAGGTTTCTGCATTAGAAGAAAGAGCAGATTTAGATACCTTAGATATGGATACACTTAGTGGAATACTGACTGCATATGAAATGAGAATTTCTGGTGAGACTTCTTCCAGGAAAGAAGCAGCATTCAAAGCAGCAAAGAAGGAGAAGAAGAAGAATGAAAAAGAAGTGAACCATTCTGAAAAATCTGAAGAAGATGAAGAAGAAGCAAATTTTGTCAAGAGCTTAAGAAAGGGTACAGGTAGGTACAAAGGGAAGCTTCCTTTGAAATGTTTTGGATGTGGTAGAATAGGCCACTTTGCTTCCAAATGTCCATATAGTAAGAACTCTGACAATGAGGAAGAAAGCAGTAAAAAGCCAAAGCAATACAAAAATAAATACAAGAAGTCTTTCAATAGACGTACCTTCAAGAAGAAGAGTTTATTTACTAAAGAAGAAAGTGATATATCTGATTCCGATGAAAGTGATGATCAGTCAGATGAGAATCTCTTTATGGCTTTGGAAAATCAGAAAGACCAGTCTGAAGAGGAAGAAGACGGTGAAGTGGGTTTGGAAGCAGAATTGGTAAGTGCTCTATGTGATTTAAGAAGAGAAAGAAAAGAATGTAGACATCTTAAGAGAAATGTTAAAGAACTTGAGGATGAGTTGAAAAAATCAAATGATTCATTTGAAAGCACTGAAGCAATGATGATTGAATTAAAACTAAAACTGGAAGAAGCTAGAATCACTGAAGAATATCGAAACAAATTAATTATGGTAAAGTATAAAGAGATTGAAAACCTGAAATCAAAAGTTGTCTTATTAAGGAAGAAGGTACAGGAAAGCAACATGAATCACAGTTCATCAATTCTAAATCAGATAATAGAAAGTCAGAGATCTGTAAATGATAAATCTGGACTTGGTTATAAGGCAGCAGTGATCAATGATGGTTCTAGTTCAAGTTTGAAAGAAACAGGTGCAGAAAAGAAGAATGAGAAAGGAGTTGATGAGAATTCGGTGGTTGAGAAATAGGAAGAAAAATCAAGACCAATTGTTCAGAAAAGAACACATGACAGGTATCAGAATAAGTTTAATGGCTATTGTTTCTTTTGTTACAATTATGGACACAAGGCTGTGTTTTGTACTAAATTTTCAAGAAAAATATATGAACATAATGGTTATGAGAAGTCTAGACATGGATATGGAAAAAGATTTGATGTGACAAGTCAAAACAGAAATAGCAATACTCATAACAGATTTGATATTTTAAACCATGAAACAGAATGTTATAAGTGTCAAAATTTTGGTCATATTTCAAGAAATTTCCCTACTAACTTTCACAAAGTTAGTAAACTCATCTGTACTCATCAACAAACTCAAATCTGGAAAAGGAAGACTGAAAATCTGAAGGCTGAAAACTATAACATAGCACTGCAAGCTGAACATAAAATCAAATGGATAATAGAGAGTGGATGCTCCAAACATATGACAGGAAGTAAACATTTGTTTATCAAACTAGACAAAGGAAAAGAGGGATCTGTCACATTTGGAAATGATCAGACAGCTAGAATAATTGGAAGAGGGACTGTATGTTTAAACAGTATGAAAAATTTGGCTGAAAATGTCCTGTTGATAGAAGACATGGAACACAACTTGCTGAGTGTTAGTCAAACATGTGATAAAGGACGCTACATGATATTTGATTCAAATAGATGTCAAATCATATATGTGAAAACATATAAACTAAAAAGTACATCCACAAGAAGTGCAATCAATGTCTATATTCTAGATGAGAAAAAGAATGAATGTTGTCTTAGTAATGAGAATGAAAGCTGGTTGTGGCACAAGAGACTAGGTCACATCAATTTTGATAATCTGATCAATATCAGTAAGAATGAAGCTGTAAGAGATTTACCATCTTTAAATAATCTCTCAGGTTCAGTGTGCAAGCAATGCCAACATGGGAAACAAACAAGAGTCAGATTTAAAACAAAAGAATACTCCACAACTAAACCGCTTGAGATAGTGCATACTGACATTTGTGGGCCCATGAGAAGAAAAGGGATGAAAGGAGAAAATCATTTCTTATTATTTGTGGATGATTACACTAGAATGACTTGGCTTTACTTATGGAAAAATAAATCTGAAGCTTTTGATTGCTTTCAAACGTTTAAAAATTTTGTTGAAAATGAGTGTGACAAGAAAATAAAGTGCCTGAGATCTGATAATGGAGGAGAGTACGTGTCAGATGAATTTAACAAATTTTGTGATGTGAACGGGATAAAGAGACACTTCTCTATGACTGAAACACCCCAGCAAAATGGGGTAGTAGAAAGGAAAAACATAACAGTAGTAGAGATGGCTAGAAGCATGCTCCATGAAGCAAAGTTGAGTAATGTGCTTTGGCCTCAAGCTATTCACACAATAGTTCACATACTGAATCAATGTCTGCTAAGAAATAATCAGTCTGTCATGCCATATCAAATGTGGAAAGGAAGACTAGCCAGCGTTAAACATTTCAGGATTTTTTGCTATAAGTGTTATATCAAACGAGTAGATCCACATTTGGGAAAATTAGACTCTAGAACCGATGATGGAGTATTAGTTGGATACTCCTCTTCTAGAAAAGCATATAAATGTTATAATTTCAGACTAAGAAAGATCGTTGAAGCAATAGATGTAACATTTGATGAATCTGCATTCTTAAAATCAAAGACTAAGCAAAAGGAGTTTGAGACTCATGATATATTTGACAAGCACAGGTCAGATGATGAAGAGGATGAAATAGAAGAGGTTAAGGCTGATGACAGTGACAGATCTACAAGTAATGATGAATAATGATTCAGTCCTTCAAAAAAATACAATTTCAACAAAATCTCCAAGTAGTCGAATACAGAAAAATCACCCTGAAAAATTGATTATTGGGGATATAAACTCAGGTGTCAAGACAAGAAGTAAAAGACAGCAACACAACCTTGAAAAGCAGGTATCACTTCTCTCTCTGACTAAACCGAAAAACGTGGATGAAGCTATCAAAGATGAACATTGGGTAAATGCTATGAAGGAAGAGCTTAGCCAAATCGAAAAGATCACACCTAGGAACTAGTTCCTAGACCTGAAAACAAAAATGTAATAGGAGCTAAGTGGGTTTTCAGGAATAAACTGGATGATACAGGAAAAGTAACCAGAAATAAAGCAAGAATTGTTTGCAAAGGTTATGCACAAGTAGAAGGGATTGATTACAGTGAAACATTTGCCCCTGTTGCTAGAATGGAAGCAATAAGGTTGATTTTAGCATATGCCAGCTCCAAACAAATTAAAGTATACCAAATGGATGTGAAGTCATCTTTTCTGAATGGTGATCTGGAAGAGAAAGTCTACATGGAGCAGCCAGAAGGATTTCATGTACAGGATGCATCACAGTTTGTTTACAGATTGGAAAGCATTATATGGATTAAAGCAAGCACCTAGGGCATGGTACTCCAGACTAGATAACTACTTAATAAAGCAAGGATTCAAGAAAGGTCACACAGATAGTAACATGTACATTAAAGAAGAGAATAACAACCTTATTATTATAGAATTTTATGTTGATGACATAATTTTTGGGAGTGACGATGATAGAATGAGCACAAAGATTGTTGAAAGCATGCAGCAGGAATTCGAAATGTCTATGCTAGGAGAAATGAAGTTCTTTCTTGGATTACAAATCAATCAATGTGACAGAGGTATCTCTATCTCTCAGACTAAATACATTAATAAAATGTTAAAGAAATTCAAAATGGAGGACTGTAAGCCAGTTGGTACACCTATGGTCACTGGATGTAAACTCAGTAAAGATGATAACTCTGGAGATGTAGACCAGACTATGTATAGATCCATGATTGGCAGGCTACTCTATGCTACAGCAACTAGGCCAGACATTATGCATGCTATTTGTCAGGTTGGAATATTTTAGGCTTCACCTAAGAATGGTCACTTGTTGGCTGTAAAGAGAATTTTCAGATACTTAAAAGGAACAGCAAATAATGGTTTATGGTATCCAAAATATAACTCTCTGGACTTATATGCATTTATTGATGCTGTCTGGGCTGGATGTGTTGATGACATGAAAAGTACCAGTGGTGCTGCCTTCTTTCTTGGAGGTTGTTTGGTAAGCTGGTCCAGTAAGAAACAATCATCTGTTTCATTATCTACAGCTGAAGCAGAGTATATAGCAGTAGCAAGATGTTGCACCCAGATTATTTGGATGAAGCAGATGTTGAAGGATATGCACATATAGAATGATAATCCCATTCCCATTTTTTGTGATAATACAAGTGCAATAAGCATTTCAAAGAACCCAATGATGCATTCAAATACTAAACACATACCCATCAAATATCATTTTCTGAGACAGCAAGTGCTGTCCAAAGTTATTAAGCTTGAATATGTTGGAACAAAAGACCAGATTGCTGATATTTTCACTAAGCCTCTTCCCAAATCTCAGTTTGAAATGCTTCGAGCTCAGTTGGAGGTTTGTCCTCTCTGAATATTTTCTCATTCACATTACAGCTGTTAGTTGTCTCATAGTGACAGGGGGAGACATATTCACAAGGGGATTTCTCTTTCTATCTTTTCCATGGATGTCAAAAGGGGGAGAAAGCTTTCAAAGTTTGTCATCATGTCAAAGGGGGAGTTTGTTAGCCATTTTTGCTACACAGTCTGAATGTTTCCATATGCCAAACTTTGAATGTTTCACTCATAGGCAAAGCCAAAGCAGTAATGAAGAAAATTTTAATGTTACAGCCACAAATGAGAATAATGTCATAGCTCTAAATGTTACACATCGAAACACATGGATACAGCATTATATTGAAACTCATCGTTATTCTATACCATGGAGCTTAACATACGAAGTCTCATTGAAACACAGTGTTGCATCTATACAGCGATTCACATATATAAAACAGAGCTTTAAAGAATAGTTTCATCACACTATACAGAATGGGCAGGATCTGAAACAGAGCAGGCGAAACATACATGCAATCAATACTTAATGTTACATAGCAAAGAACAGAACGAGCGGAATAGCGGAATCAGGATATTATCATCGGCGTGATAGTGAAATCAGGAGCCGCAACGGCGGAAGGATAGTAACTTTCTTCATCCGCAACGGTGGAAGCCCACAACACAAGGATCAGAGACAACACGGCAAACAAAAATATCGGTGAGCGGAAGAATAGTCTCATTTGCAGCCGCAACGTCGGAGCGAAAAGCGGAATGGGAGCCACAATGTCAGAGCTTTAAAACATCGGAAGTCGGAAGGACATCCCCTTCCACAACGTCGGAGCGAAAAGCGGAACAGGAGCCGCAATGTCGGAGCTTCAAAACATCAGAAGTCGGAGCGGAATGGGAGCCGCAATGGCGGAGGTATAAATGCTTTCGGGAGCCGCAACAACAAAAGATGAAAAGACTACGGGCTCTGCGGTAGGTCTATCGACGTTGGAAATTTTATGAGTCGGATGGTTAGCACATTATGGAGCCGCAACGGCGGAGATTGAAAGAACAAAATGTTCCGACACGAAACCAAATAGTCAGCCGACTAAAGCAAATGCATCAAAAAAGAATATCGAGACTGAAGCCAATTATCTTTCTGCAACAGCGGGAGGATAAGCAAATAAACCTCTGATTTAAACATTTAAAACCCCAGCGTGGCATGGCATTGGCAAGAAGTGGCGTGACATGGCCTTGCAAAGCAGAGAATGACTATTCGTGGAATGCAGAGAGTCAGGCAAACTGGGCATTTGAAGGACTTAAATATTTTTGTCAGTTAAAGACTTTTGAGAATCTATGATATTCGTGGAATGTGAATCATTTTGTACAGATCAGCATTCAAGATCTATTAACTGTTTCTCATTTGCAATTAGATGGAAAATGAAGAGTCTGTAACCGTTTCTGAAATGAATGGAGAGAATGGGAATCGACTGGAATATATATATATATATATTATAGCAAGCAGATGAAAAAAAAGGGTGTGGGAATGCGTTGTTCAGTAAGGTAATTTCGAATATAAGAGATTGAGCACATTGTAGAAAAGGATTGAAGAGCTGGATACGATGATAGTTACAGAGGATGAAGAGTCCAGATGAGAAAGAATATAAGAATGATATAGTGACAGTCTTGGTGAGTTTTGTATTTGCTTAATCTTGATGATAAACAGAGAAAAATGTATAGAGATAGAATTATAACATCTGTTGTGAATATTTGCAATACTATCTAATTCAGAATCATAATGTAAATGCTGATTTATAAAGCCTAGTCATAGACAGTGAGGGGTTGTAAGGGTTTGATTCATTCTGTAATTCACAGAGTTCTCTGGGGTGTTGTAGCATCCCTCTGGTTGTTGCCGAAAAATTGAAACAAGTTGGTGCTTGTATAATTGGAAGTTGGAGCTTCCAGAGGTAGCGACCTCGTCTGGGTTGAAGCTCAAGAAAAATAAAAGAATGTAAAGAGGAGTTGGAGCTTACCTTTCATTCTTAAGAAGAAGAGTGTTTACTATGTCCTCATGAAAACATTGTGTCTTGTGTTCGTTGAAGTGATTGAATGTTGACTGTTATTTAATTTGCTACTATATGTTGAATGGTTTAAACATATGTCCATAATAAATCTGAAACATCCTTTAAAAGATGCACTTTGGTATATAATTGATTCACCCCCCCCCCTCTCAGTTACTTTAATCCGTCCAACAATTAATGGCACTCATATTCAACTCATAATGGCACTCATTAAAAAGAAACCCATGTGATTCTTTTTAATTGTGATAATGCCTTAACTTATTTCTCGCTTGTCAAATGGATGTAGCTTGGGTGGTTGGGAGGAATGATGTTACCCTCCCCATCCAGGTTCTACTCTTGTAAGTGACATGATGCTCTTGTGGAGCCCTTTTTAATAAATTTTGTGAATGATGAGTTGACTATACCTCGATTCAGTTTGAATATCAGGTATTGGAATTTTTCGTGGAGTATCCCTCTAACAAATGGTGAACCACATTTAGAACATTTTTCTAGCTTAGCCTCAAATCCTATTGAAGTTTGTACATTCTAAATGAGAGTAATCGAAGGTGGGCTAATCTCTCAACCATTTGCATTAGGGCCCACCCAATGTCATCGAAGACTCCCCTCACTGTGTTTGCTTACTTCGTTTAAACACGACCCTCCTCCAGCCAGCCGACTGATTGCACACTCGTAGATGGAAAAATTCAGCTCACAACTCAGTCCACCCCGTCGTCCCTGTCAGTGACACAACTGTCAGCCATCCATATAGTTAATCCATGGATTTCAATGATTTTGAAATTAGTAAGTCGTGATATCCATATGCCCTTCTCTAAAATTGATAATCTAGCTCGTGCCCCTATATCGCTGACAAAGTTAAACCGATTTGGTTTAATGTCTTCCTGCTGCATTTGGAGAAAGAGCCTCAAGGCTTCATTAACATAATCATTTTTTTGTTCATCCCCTGAGATCATAGCAGTTCAGGAGACTACATAATGCTCATTCACTTTCTCATATACCTTTTGTACATTCTCTATGTTCCTTCATTTTCCATACATGTTAACAAGGCTCGACAATACAGAGTTATGGTAGCCTTCATGTGGGATTGTTGACCTTGATGCAGAGTTGTTATTGAGACACATGCATTCAATACACCAAAAAAGGTAATACTGGTTTGGTTTCATGTGTATCCTTTAGTAAAATGGGCCTCTCCTTCTCGGTCATTCTGGACATATCCTGCAATCATTGACGTCCATAAAAGCACATCTATTAATGGAATTTTCTCGAAAACCTCATCTTCATTCTCTACACTCCAGCATTTAGCACCATTTAGTATACATGTCAACCAAGGCACTACCCACAAACACATTTCACTTGAAAGAAGAGCTTGAAAATCAAAAAGAAGAGTTTGACTTAACAGAGTAGGGCATATGGAGATCCCAAAGAGGAGTTTGAAAAATCGATATAGGCCATGACAAAGATTACTCTTCTTTAAGTGAGAAAAAGAGGATGATTAATCCTCCCCTTAATTCTTTATAGTGTATAATGATTTATTACAATGTGCATTTATTTTTATCAATAGTTGTTACAACTTTCTTTGAAAATATGTTTTTTTCTAAAATGTTTATAAATATTAATATTCATAACCTTTAATTAAAAAAAATAGAGTAGTATTTGATTTTTGTGTGATACTTCTATACATTAATAGAATCCTATAGAAAGAAAAAAGAGCTTGATTTGTATATTGTTTTTATCAAATAAAAGATATTGTCTCATTGGCTCCAGAGTGGCATGTAAGTCAAGGATATCCTTAGGTCCATGTGATTTTTCCTAAAACATAGGCACATCCACTATAGCTCATGGAAGAGTTGGTACTTATTGGAGGCATTCAAACCTAACTGGATCACCTTATGGGGAAAAGACAAATTTAATGTATTTTTAAATAACATAATGTTTGTGTCAAATTAAAAAATTGGAATTGTATGAAAGTTGTCATTACTAAACATAGGCTCCTCAAGTTGAATCATTTAATTTTGCCTCATAATGAAGGATGGCCATACATTTCAATGAAGATAGTAAATATTGGTAAAATCACTATCGAAGACCGAGATGGTATATTCATAGCATTCACAAGAAGAACAATTTGATGATTTTGGTAGATTCATAACATTCACAAGAAGAACAATTTGATGATTTTGGCTATGTTAGATTGTCAAAAACCAATTACAGTCTAGAAGACAAGTTTCATTTTAATCATAGAACCCTCATGCACTTTTTAAGGTGAATTATTTCTATTAGCACCCTGATTTCAAATGAAAAAATTGTTGTTTGAAAGGTAATGGGCATTTTGACTTACTAGATTATATTTGAATATTTAGAATGAATGAATAAGTGGTTGTAAATGTCATCAAATGTATGTGATTCCACTTAATTACTTTTTATGACACTTGTGTATTCTTTCATGTAATTAAGAAAAATTATTTCTACTCATACCCTATTTTTAAATGGAAATATTCATTTTTGTAGGACTGTGGGAATTTTGAATTTTTATTTTAGATCTAAATGTTTAGAATGAAGGAAGAAATAATAGGCCATACATGTCATTAAGCTTAGGTGATTCTAATGCAACTTGGGGGCTTCTATCATATCCACACATCGAAATTTATTAAGCACAAAAATAATGCTTTAAAGAAAATTTATAGATAATAAAAATATTCACATAAATCATCAACTTTAGATTCCATTATCTTAGATTGCATGGCGGTGAATCAAAATCTTGGATTTATTACATTCATAGAACAATCATAGTCTATGGATTCTACATAAACTCGAATATAGAAAAATAATCTATGAGCACTGTTGATAGCCTGGGTTGTAAGTTGCTTGAAAAACTACAAGGAAATCAATAGGTGGAGAAATTCCAAACTAAAAGGATTCAAACAATCCCACATAGAGAGGGTTCTATCCCCAAGTTGTTTGGGATGACTAGCTCCTATGGATATAAGGCCTCCACTGGAACAAAGTGTTCATATCCAAATGGATCTTTTCTTCCTCTGTGGAAGATCTAAAATTGTGAAGTAACATTGAACTGATATATTTAACTAAAATGAAACTGTGAATGTTTGACAGTATGTGGTAGAACAATTAGATTAAAATGCTTAACAAATGTTGATCCGATCTATAAAAATATAAACCAGATTTATTTTTTCCAACTTTGAATAGAATAAAACAATTACAATTGCAATATTTTATTCAAATAATTTTAAACACACAATTGTTCTAATAGAGAAACACTAATTGAAAAATAACCATTTTTATGAGTGCCTATTTATGAGTTGCAACCGAAAATATATGAATTAAACAAGAAATTTATTTAATGCATAACTAACACAGTAACATAGTAATGAGAAATCAATATAGAGATTAGTGTGTCCAATGATAATGCACGATATAATTCGATATCAGATAAATAATTGGTAACCAAAATTCACCAAAGAAATTTAATGAATAACCAAAAGATGACAAAAGAAACTGATTGAATTTTATTGAGTGTAACAAATTACAGTTCTGCAAAAATTACAGTGGATCTCCAGTCTTTCCCTTGTGATTCATTTTCCTATCGTTCTCTAGTGTCAGTCCACCTCGATAATGGATTGTAGATTCCTCTATGAGATATCCCTCTCCTTTAAATAATCATTACAAAATATTACTGAAAGATGAAAAAAAAAAAATCCTCCATAGAAAGGGGATCATAAAAATATGGTTTTATGATTTTCCAAAGGCGAATTTCCACATGGAAAATGCATCTAGTAAATACACTATATCCTGGTATTGTTCATTCTCTAATTACACTTGAGCTTCACAGATTAAAAACTCAATCTCCCTCTTCTTAATTTTTTCCCATTCATGCAAGAAAATATTGATCCTCATTTGAGAAGTAAAGGGAAACTCAATCGATTCCTTGATTTCTACCAAATGGAGGTGATCAATTTGCTCAATCTTCTCCAATATTCCCTAAGGTAAACCACATCATCGTCTCCAAAATATTCTATGTCGTCTGCTACGGGAGTTGACACTTCAGATACTGTGACTAAAGACATCGAATGGGAAATAAGAGGGTTTAGGATGGACATATTAATTTGGGGGGTGAAGATGGATGGCATGGGAGGATGTAAGCGAAGGATAAAGGAGTGGAAATGGTGATTTAAGAAATGAGTTTTGCAGAGGTAGAAGAATTAGGAATAAATAAAGGATGCAAAGATAGTGAGGAAAGTGGCAGTAGAGGTACATGTGAAGCAGAAAGCTGAATTGGAGCAACATGTTTTTTAGTTTTTGTCATAGATGGAACTGTGAATTTGGATAGGGTGATGGAAGGGGTAGTAATTGGAATGGAAAAATTCAAGGAAGATTCCTTGGTGGTGGGGGTGATAATTTCTGTGAAATGTATTTCAGAAATGGAAATATCATCCACTAATCCCCCAAATGGATCGATGGATGTGTGAGTTAATGAGCAAGTTGTTGGTAGGGTGACATGGACAACGATTGGGTATGAGAACTTAAGGGGGGAGTGTTTCTTCCTCGATATCACTTTCAATTTCATGCACGTCATCCTTTGATGCTAGTGGATCAGCCTGTGGTGGTGTTTTTTCAATCCTTTGCCTCTTTTGTTGAGGTACAAAAGATGCTTCCTATGGCTCTACTTCTGAACTCATTATTTATAAACTCTTCTTTCTTTCAGCTAACCTCAGTAGAGCTTGATGAGTAGATGAAGGTTGAGTTTATGGAGGGTATCTAATCACAGCTTCAAATTTTCCACAATCATCCTTTGATTTCTCAGTTCTCATGGAAGAAGTATTGGCCAGTGACTAATCTGCTTTTGTGCCTTCTCTTCCACTGACAACTCAATTTTTTTTTGTAATGGATCACCTTAGGTTTTAGCTCCTGTTGGTATTGAAAAATGAATATATTCTCATCATGCAAAGTGATTTTTCTTAAAAATTCTAAGAAATCATTGACCCCTTCGTAGATTGAATCATCAAGGTCCTTCTATGAGTGTATGCAGTCTTCATGTGCTCTTGGTCAAAATGGTTAGACAAGAAATATTTAGGGTGATGCATCCTCTTGGGGGCTTCCCCAAGCTTCATATTAGTGATCTCCTACATCGGTGGAATTTTGTATCACTAAAAATCCAAGGCTGAGGGGGAATTTGGGACACCCTTTCCTCTTAGCTCTAGTGATTTTAGGAAACACCCCATCAATAACTTTTTGGAAATAAATTTCTTCCATAACCATTCTATCTAGAACTAGCCTGGGAAGCAAATGGACAGTGTTGCTACCCCATACTCTTATGTACGCAAAGTACTCACCAACATACCAATCACCATGTTGGAAATCAGTACCTTGGATCTGTCTGAGAATGTAGAAGCATCCCCTTTGAATACTTTCTGATAAATTAAACTGATGGAATGGTCACAGGTATTATAGTTAAAGGGAATGGAATTGTCTTCCCAAAACGTTTAACAATAAATATCGATAGGAGGTCCAACCCTCATCCAATTCCATCCCATCACTGGGCAAGGAAACACCGAACAAAACACATCCATGACATAGGAAGAGATATAGAAAGTGGGCTTCTTCGATGATGGATTCTTATGGTACTTCTCAATATATTCTTTCATGATGACCAATAGAATTTGAGCCTAGTTGAATGAATCCCCTGTTGTAAGAATATGATGTGCAATAAGCGCCCATTCCACTTTGAACATTGTGCAATTCGGCAAACCATACAACATGCATCACATTGCGACTGATAGGGAGAAAATTTCCCTAATCCAAGAGATTTCAATAGTTTCTGAAGCTCTTTATTAACACATGGTTAAAGACTAGGGTGCATTTTTCTCAACTTCTGTTGATAGGGTTTGAATGTTGGCTTCATGGGGATGTTGTGATGCATGATGGTTGTGTCAAAAGTTTTCAACTCATCATATGTCCATGTAAACACATATTTATAATCCTTGCAGAGTTTAATCAAGGTATTTTATTCATCTGGTGAACAACTAATCCCTATGTTGATCAATTGAGGGTTCTCCTCATTTCCTAAATTGTCAGTCTTTTAATTCAAAGAAGAACTATTTGTCTTGCAATTAGTTGTACTCTTGCATTTGTCCTACAAGTCATAACATTTTTCCAAATTAATCACTGAATTAGGGATAATGTTGGAGGGAAGTTGGGGTCAAATAAGAATTTATCATGATCATCATCATCAATAGCTACATCTTTAAAAGTATCTGGGGTTGTCAAAAAGTCTAGAATTTGTTGATCATCATCAAATACCTTCCAATTTGTAATATTATCAGGGATAGAAGGCATGTACATTAATTCAATTGAGAAAGTGTTAGGGGACATACCTTCAAGTGGAATTAGCTAATAATTCTTCATCGAAATTTTGAGATCTAGGGACAAAACTAATGTTAAAATATTTAAAAGAACTAGTCATGTCCCTAACAAGCTTTTGATAATTAATCAAACATGGTGATATATAGTGGATTTTATTTCTTACCTACTTTAAAATAACAAGGGATTCACCATAGAATTCAATAACCTGAGCACCTAAATCGATTGCTTTCTTCAGTCCATATACCAGACCCTCATATTTAGCAATGTTATTAGTGCATTCAAACTCTAATCTGGAGGCAATCATTATTTTGGTTCCTTTTGGATCTATCAATACACAACCTGCACTAGCTCCATATTTTGACTTAGATCCATTAAAAAATAAATTCCATGAAGACAAATCTATCCTAGAAATGGATTCACATTATATACATTATGAAGAACATAACCAATAAATGGAACAAAAACATAGTTATTGATTTCAGAGAAACTTTCAACATCCTCCACAGGGCAAGAATCAGTAGGAAGATTCCTAAAAAAGAATCAAAAGTGTAATGTTTTATGCATGAGATGAAGTAAATAGAAGGCTCACTAGGATCATTCAGATGAGTGGCTGTATGTATCATATATGGTTTCCTTACAATATTGATTTGGTTGGGTCTTTCATTGTAAGTTAGCCATAAATGAGACTAGTCAATGGAAAAATATCCCTTGAGTTTTTTTGACTTGACTCTCTACTCAACCACATGCCATAGGTTTTGAGCATGTTAGAAATCACAACATCCATGTTCTGGTGAATCCTTGGATCTAATGACAAGGTTAAAATAACATCTTTTAATTCCCCCACCACCATAACTCTCGATCTATCAAGATGCACTATCAGGGTTGGGAAAGATTCCCAATATGCATTTAATTTCTTGCAGACATACAATGGCATAAATTTGATGAAGCACCTGATTCTATCATATAATTATGCACATTTATATTGAATACTTCAAAATTAAGTAGGAATGGAGGGGTCCTTTTCCCACTTGTCTTGTGACCATCAGGATTAGAGTAGGTTTCTAAGTTGTTGTTGTTCTGAACTTCCCTAGATTTGTTTAAAATCATGCTCTTGGGAATATTTTCTCTCATAGAAGGCACATTAAGAAGTTCAAACAAATATATGTTATCCTTAGCCCTTTTTAAATCATCAATCAAGTTATATTCAATCTTGGGGATAATTGTTTCCTTTTGAGCTATCATTTTACCTGTATTGTAAGTAGATGTTGATGGTGGAGTTTCCTATGAATTTTGGCCTTTACCCCTGGTGTTATAAGAGTGTTGCACATTGAATATAGATTCATATTCATACTCCTCTTCCTCCATAATAAACTCAGAGAAATATTTTATGGCATTAAGATGCTGATCTTGTTCTTCATCAGGAGGTTAAGAACCTTCTATTTTTTCAGAAATGTCTCTAGTGTCATTGGGAAAGGTTTGAGGTCCAATCGTTAGGGATTTAAAAATTGAGTAAATATCTTCAAAATTCAATGTTTCCTTAGGATTTGGGGGAGTTTTATTTTCAGGAAGTTGATAAGGTATCCTAAAAGGTCTCCTTGATAAATCCATGTTATTGACTTGGTTCTCAGTGTTGGTTCTTCTTAAATCCACCATGTCATTAGAATTTTTTTGTAATATTTTTTTCATGTTGTCCATCTCGAAAGGGTCATTAGTTTGCATTGTGGGTTTGGGGAATTTTTCCTGCGTTCTGCAAGGTGTAGAAGGTTGATCTTCTTGAACATCTAGATTTTATGTTAAACAAAACATGTCCTTCTCCACTAGGATGGATTCTACAAAATCCTCCTGGAGGTTAGTCTTACGTGCTCTTTTCACCCACATAGTAGTGGGGGTAGGCAGACCCTTAATGTAGTAAGCAACCAATAGTTCTTCTACAGTAAGACAATTGACATGAATCCTATTCTTTAAGAAAGAGAACCTCCAATTGAAGTCTTTCACCCTCTCTTTCCCTTTTATCCTCAAAGAGGACAGATCCATAACCAAATCTTTAGGACTAGTGTCATCCCCAAAATTTTGGAGGAACAACTTTTCAAATTCATCCCAAGAGTTGATGGATCCAGAATCTAAGGAAAAGTACCATGTGGAAGCCTATCATTCAAAGGAATAGGGGAACAACCTACAGACCACATCTTCATGTACCACGTTTCTTAGTCTGATTGCCTACATGAAAATATTGATGTGATATTCAGCAGGAGATATTTCATCAGGATTAAACTTAGGTATCCATTTCTATTTTTTTTCGGTAACTTGTAATGTTTTCTAGGAATGAAAACTACAGCCTAATTTAGCCAGTGTCTATTTAGTTGTTTAGCCATTGGTATATCTTTTGAAGAAGAAGCGCTTGAGCATGTCTTACTGTCTGAAGACTCTTCATATGGTGATGAAAATGAGACAAGGGGTGTAGGTGGTGGCCCACCAAATTGTTTGTTGGGATGGGGGTTGTCCTAAAGGTGATCCATATCATCAAACAATCGGTTAGTTTTTGCTTTAGAGAGTAATTCATGTTCAAATATATTTTTGTTGGTGGTACTAACAAGTGAATTCTCAGTGGAAAGAGTTTTGGATAAGGAATTTATAAGGTTGTGAGTTACCTCATCCCTTTGGTATACCCTAGAAGTGATCTCTTGAGTGATTTTCCTCAACTATTCAAGAGTAAAATTCCCTCTAGTTGGTGAGACAAAGATGATCTCAATTATTATGTTCACTTGTTCTAAGACAAGGGTAGTAGGGACTGTGGTTTGGTTCTCTGGTGGTTGTACTACAGAGGTAGACACTTTGGGCTTGTATTCTTGTAACAACTAGTGATATGGGTGAAGAAGGTTTGTGAGTGATTTGTTTAGGAATGGTTAATCATGGCCCTCCTTCTTGCATCATTTTTTGATGGCCCGGGTTGTAAGTTGCTACAAAAACTACAAGGAAATCAACATGAGGAGAAAGTCCAACCTGAAAGGATTTAAACAATCCCATGCAGAGACGGTCCTATCCCCAATTTTTTGGGGATGACTAATGCCTATGGATATAAGGCATCCATGGGCACAAAGTGTTCAAATTCGAATGGATCTTTTCTTCCTCTGTGGAAGATCAGAAAGTCTGAAGTAACAACGAACTTATCTATTTAACTAAAATGAAACTTTGAATGTTTGATAGTATGTGGCAGGACAATTATATTGAGATGCCTAAAAAATGTTCATCCAATCTATAAAAGTATACACAAGATTTATTTTTTCCAAATTTGAATAGAAAAAAAATTACAATTGCAATATTTTAATCAAATAATTGTAAGCACGCAATTGTTCTAATAGAGAAACACTAATTGAAAAAGAAACAATTTTAGGAGTGATTGTTTATCAGTTTCAATCTAAAACATATGAATTAAACAAAGAAATTTATTTAATGCATAATTAACAAACATAGTAATGCGAAATCAATAGAGAGATTAGTGTGTCCAATGATAATGCAACATATAATTAAATATCAGATCAATAAAAGATAACCAAAATTCACCAAAGAGATTTAATGAATAACCAAAAGATGACAAAAGAAACTAACTGAATTTTATTGAGAGTGTAACAAATTACAATTCTACAAAAATTATAGTGGATCTCCAGTCTTTCCCTTATGGTTCATTCTCATATTGTTCTCTAGGGTCACTCCTCCTGGATCATGGATTGTAGATCCCTCTATGAAATATCCCTCTCCTTTAAATAATCATTAAAAAATATTACAAAAAAAAATCCTCCAAAGAAATGGGGATCATAAAAATATGGTTTTATGATTTGCCAAGAGAAGATTGCCAAACGCATATAATAAATCCACTACATCTTGATATTGGGCATGCTCTAATTGCAATTGAGATTTGAAGATTAACGACTCAATATCCCTCTTCTTAATTTTCTCCTATTCACACAGTGATTCTCATTTGTGAAGTAGAGGGAAACTCAATCCATTCCTTGATTTCTACCAAATTGAGGTGATTAAGTTTCTCAATATGCTCCAAAATTATTCCCCAAGGGAAACCACGACATCATCTCCAAAATCTGCTATGTCGTCTACTACGAGAGTTGCAACTTAAGATTCTGTGACTAAAGACAAAGGTTGGGAAATAAGAGGGGTTAGGATGGGCATATTAAATTTGGGGGTGGATATGGATGGCATGGGAGGATGAAAAGTAAAAATGGTGATTGAAGAAATGAGTTCTGCAGGGGTGGTAAAAGTAGGAATAACAATAGGATGCAAAGATGCAGGGGTGAAGTGAAAAGCTGAATTAGAGCAGCAGGATCTTCATTTGTTGTTGCAGATGGAACTGTGACTTTGGACAGGGTGATGGAAGGGATAGTAATTGGGATGGAAAAATTCAAGGAAGATTCCGTAGTAGTGGGGGTGATAATGCATGTGAAATGGATCATGGTGGATTCATCTTGTTGAGCAATATCTTATCATGTTCATTCATAAATGGGGATTTTTAATTCTGAAAAATAAGGTTAATATATTGTATGTATTGGGGGGTGGGGAATAGGCGATGGGGGGTTTATAGGAATTGGGGGGTATAAAAATGGGTTTCTAGTAAAAATAAGGAATATATTGTAAATATAGGAGTTTATTAATTTTAAATATGTATTGGGAGGGGGGTTCAACAAAAGGATTTTTGCAAGTAATTATCAATAACTACTGAAATTAGGGGTATTTTTTAATTTATCCCATGAACGAAGGCGCTATGACATAGTTTCACTAAGTGAAGACCTCATGAAATGGATTTAATAAAAGGAAATAGCATCCACTAATCCCTCAATTGGATCCATGAATGTGTGAGTTGATGAGCCATTTGTTGGTAGGGTGACAGAGACAGTGATTGGGCATCAGAAACTAGTGGGGTGTGTTTCTTCCTCAATATCACTTTCAATTTCATGCACACCAACCTTTGATACCGGTTGATCAACCTGTGGTGGTGGATTGAACTGTGGTGGTGGTTGTTCAATACTTTTCCTCTTTGGTTGTTCAATCCCTCAATTGGATCCATGAATGTGTGAGTTGATGAGCCATTTGTTGGTAGGGTGACAAAGACAGTGATTGGGCATCAGAAACTAGTGGGGTGTGTTTCTTCCTCAATATCACTTTCAATTTCATGCACACCAACCTTTGATACCGGTTGATCAACCTGTGGTGGTGGATTGAACTGTGGTGGTGGTTGTTCAATACTTTTCCTCTTTGGTTGAGGTACAAAATTTTTTGCGTGTGCCTCTACTTTTGAACTCATTCTTTATAAAATTTTCTTTATTTCAGCTAACCTCAGTAAAGCTTGAAGAGTGGATGAAGGTTGAGGTTGTGGAGGGTATTCAATCACAACTTTTCCACTTTCATCCTTTGATTGACCAGTTGTCATGGAAGAAGTACTAGCATGTGATTTATGTGCCTCCTTTTCAACCACTTGATTTTGTGCCTTCTCTTATATTGACAACTAAGGTTTTCTGTAATGGAGCACCTTAGTTTTCAGTTCCTTCTTCTATTGAAAAACAAACCTCTTCACATTAGGTGAAGTGTTTCTACATAAAACTTCTGATAAATCATCATCCCCTTGGTAGAATGAATCGTCACAGTCATTTTAATGAGTGTATGTAGTCTTCATGTGCTCTTGGGTAAAATGGTTAGCCAAGAAAGATTTAGGGTCATGCATCATCTTGGGGGATTCCCTCAACTTCAGAGTAGTGATTGTCTTACGAAGAATTCCTACATGGGTGGAATTTTGTATCACTAAAGATCCAGGCTAAGGGGGAATTCGGGCCACCCTTTCCTCTTAGCTCTAATGAGTTTAGGAAACACCCCATCAATAAATGTCTGGAAATCAATTTATTCCAGAACCATTCTATCTAACACTCTCCTGGGCACTAGATGGACAATGTTGCTACCCAGGAATCTGATGTACACAAAGTACTCACCAACATACTAATCCCCAATGGTGGATATCAGTGCCTTGGATATGTCTGAGAATGTAGGAGTATCCCCTTTGAATATTTTCTGATAAATTGAACCGATGAAATGGTCACAGGTATCATAGATAAAGGGAATGGAATTATCTTCTCACAATGTTGAGCAATAAATATGGACAAGAGTTCCAAACCTCATCTAATTCCATCCCATGGTTGGGGAAGGAAACACCAAAAAAAACACATCCATGATGTAGGAAAACAAATAGAAACTGGGATTTCTTGATGTTGGAGTCTTCTGGTACTTCTCAATAGATTCTTTCATGACGACTGATAGAATTTGAGCATAGTTGAATGACTTTCTTGTTATAATAATATGATGCGCAAGAGGCTCCCATTCTGCTTTGAACATTGTGCAATTCAAAAAACCATACAACCTGCATAACATTGCGGCTAACAGGGAGAAAGGATCCCTAAATGAGGAGATGGGATATATCTTGTCGGGCTTGGGTAGGAATGCAACAGATTCGTCCATCCACCACTAAATCATTTCCTCAAACTTTTACTGAGTCGCAAAAGTTTCAAGGAATTGTTTATTAAGCAATTGTTGAGGGAATAGGCTATTGTAAAAACCTCTGGGAGGAAAGAGGCCAATTGGGTCTTCTCCTAGTCATTAAATGAATGATCTTGAGGGTTCTCATGGTCAACTACCCACTCTATAGGGTCTTTGTAAGATAGCACATTGATATCCAGTGATATTTCCTGCAACTGTTGCAGGGAGGTATCCAAGTCCTCTCTTCCAGCATCAATCGCATTCTGGGGGATTTGAACATTCCTAACCTATGGCTCAGTGCTGATTGATGCAAAGTCCTGCATAGTCATACCTTCTAGCGCTCTCTTCAAAACAACGTCATATAATGAATCAGGTTTTGTTCTTACCTCCGCGAATCCCTCTTGCACAGATTTCTTCATTTCATTTGTTGCTACGTCTGTTGCATCAGTAAATTCCTTCACAAGTCGATTCAACTATGCTTCCATCCCTAGAATTGCACTATTGGTCGCATCCTATTCATATCGTTTCTTCATTATTGAATCGTCAAAAACGCACCCTGCATCCAGGTCAATGGGTGTCTCTGTCAACTTTGCATCAGATTCATGGTGACTCTGTCAATTGTATTTATGTACAGGATCGATAGGTACATCCGCTTGGGGTCATGTAGATACTTCCTCCAAGCTGACCGGTTCTCTCCATGTCACAGGCCAATCATTAATATTCGCCTCTAATTCTCTATCAGACAACTTATACGACGTCAGAAACCATTTATTTTTTCAGTCACACCATTCTTACACATGAATGGTGTGTGGACCAATTGAAAATTGAACAATCCTTTGGTACTTTATCCAAGCTTCCTAAGATAACCTGGGAAATTTCACAACTGTAGCCTGTAGCGCTTCCCAATAGACCCAAAATTGGATCATACAATCCTCCAGTCTTGTAGGTTCTTTTACCTACCATATATTTTGATAATGTGCACCTTTGCACACTTTCACCACTTCTACATCCATGCCTTGATAATCGACTGGCTCCAACCAAGACACAAGTGCGATTAACATCAACAACCAGCTATAGGTAAATGAGCGCTCTTCCTCCTGCACTGCCACCACGTCCTCCTCCAACTAGTTCATCAGAAAGAGCAACCAGTTGATTTTTACCCCCTCCGCGCATTTATGTGCGCATGCAATCACCCCCGAGGCGGTTCTTCCTGGCCACTTTGTTGGACAAAATTCTTGCACCGAACGCACTACTTGGTCATTGATACTATCAATGTGATAAGCCCACCTATCGCGCTCCAACCCATTGCACTTCTTCAACTTTGTTGCAAGTCACTTTTCATTGTCCTTGCCTCTAAAATACTGCGAAGGGTCTGGCCCATCCTTCCAAAGCCCCATGATATCCAATATCAAATCCACTGTGATTTTGACTGGTGTGTCCATCCACAACATCCCTCCAAGAAAACAAGCCAATAGCTTCTTAACGCAGGAATTCGCCTCATTTATCTGCACAAAATGCGGCATGTTAATCAACCCCAGTAATCCCTCCTTATTCATCCTGTTCACCCAATATTGTGGAATATGTTATATTGGGCCTCCTTCTACTATTACCATCGACACATATGGGTCCTTTTCAACATTCTCCCATGCAAGAAAATCATGGTCATTGTACTTCATCTGCATCAGTGTAGGCACGATATATGTAGTGCATACCATCCCCTTTGGTAGCTCTAGCATCTTCACATGGTACGTTTGATTCTTGGTGATATTCTTGGGCTATGCACCAGGTTGACATGGTTGTATAAACCCAGGGATATCCTCAATGGACACCCCTACACACGTTGTTGAATCTACAACCCCTGAGCTTGATGGACCCATCCATGCAGCTTCCTCTGCTACCCTCGTAGATGTTCTAGTCTGCCTATTTTGTGGCACTAGAGAGATAGTATTTTGTGCCTTCCTCTTCTTCTTCGGTATCGATGATGATCCTATCAGTTTACTAGTGATTTCTTCCACTATGGTTACTAGTCTGATTGGCAAATCCCTTTCACTCGAAATATCTACTATGATTGGGTCACTCTGCATGCCGCACCAGTGTGCCATAATTATTAACAAACATGCACCCTCTCTTCACTTATAAATTCACTCAATTCACTCAGATTCACTTAGCAACTCGCTCTGCAACTTTGCAACTCAGCTCAAACTATGCACAATGGTGTCTTTCGACCACATCGAGCCCCTTCTTATAGCGTCAAGTCTATCCATACTCATCATTACCAAATCAACATGATCTGGTTTACCTCATCATGACTAAATCATGCATTAACTACCTGAATCCATCGTCAATCCTGCTAACCCAATGGTCAGATCCACCATCAATACATGTCACTTCCACAAGTGTTGTCGGTTAACTTCCTTAACTGTCTACATTTATTGTTGATTTGATTATTTCGCAACCTTGTGTACGTTACGAAAGACCTTTCTAACTGCGCTACTGACTCTCCTATTTGTGCATCCACTTCCTCTTGGTGCACCATCCTTCTATTTATCCATCCTTCCTATGTTTTTTTTTTCATTGCACAGTACCTTAATCATCATGCAATTCTGGGCCTGTCTTATATGGCTTTAACCTACTACTATTCACTAGCTTAGACAACATCGAACCATCTAACTGCTATAGTTGAACTACACCTCCTGAAGTAATGGAATTAACAAGATATGGACCTATCCAATGCATCTGTAACTTACCTAGATTCTTCATGAACTTGTGGTCATATAACAGCACCAAGTCTCCTTGCTGAAGTTGTTTGTTCTTTATATAACGATCATGCCAAGCCTTCTTTCGATCCTTTTCTACGCGTTGGTGAAAACCCGTAATAAAGTAGTCTTCCTCGAACTGTACTAACTAGTCTGATCGTTCTTCCAATGTTGCTTCCTCATCCATGCCCATCATTTCTCTAATGCGCATACTCGGAACAATGTACTCCATAGGTATGATTGTTTCTTGTCCATACACAAATTTGAATTGTGTATGTCCCATCAATATTTTGCAAGTGGCGCGATATGCCCACAAGACTACTGGAATATTCAAATCCCAGACATCATGGTTTGGGTTACATACCTTTGTAAGCGCATGTTCCAATACCTTGTTCAATGCCTCCACTATCCCGTTCACTTGAGGATGATACAGAGTACTCTTATTTTGTTGTATCTGAAGCTCCTCTGTCAATGTACCGATTGTGCGATTGACGAAATGAATCCCTTGGTCACTCATCAATATCCTTGGACATCCAAACCGTGTCACAATGTTGTCAAATAAAACCGTACTTTTGTCACAACAGTGCAATCCACGATCGATGGGGACTCCTCCCATCTTATCAAATAGTATGTCACTATAATGATATACCATGAACCGGTTTGCTTCCCAGGTGGTTTGATTGGTTGCACAAATTCCATCGCCCATTTATTAAATGGATGCAATGTGTCCTTGATGGTTTTCCAGTTTGTTGATAGACATCACAAGTCCACACATAATCTTTCACATATCCATGTAGAGTGGGCCACCAAAGCCCTGCGTGAAGCACCTTTCTTGCAGTAGCTCGTCCTCCATAATGTCCTCCAACAACTCCCACATGGGCCTCTGCCAGAATATTCCCTTGTTCATGTGGTAGGACACATCACTGCAAAATATTATCTGGTCCTAGTTTATATAGTTGTCCAATGATCAATTGGAAATCTGAGGCCTTAACCACCGACTGCTTGTTTTGACTCATAGTAAGGTCCTCCAGAGAGGTTCCCGTCACCAAAAATTGAATGATTTGTTCATAGTAACCATCAACCATTTCAATTCTGAACAACTATGCATCTGGAAATATGTCTTCAATGTTAGTAGGTTCCTCACCTGCTTTAATTCAGGATAAATGATCAGGGCCATCGTTCAAGTGAACAGGCTTCACAATTATCTCAAAATCAAACTCGTGAAAGAGAAGTAGCCACTAGCATATGTTCCCCCCAACATGGGCTGATTGACTAGGTACTTCAAAGTAGAATGGTCTATAAAAATATTGAAATGATCACATAAAAGGTAATTCCTAAACTTCTATAGTGCATATACCATCGCCACACTTTCCCTCTCTATGTTTGTATATTTTTTTTCTGTAGATGACAGCTTTTGACTAGCGAAAGAAATTGAGTGATCTAGATGTCCTTCTCCCAGTTATGCAAGCACCAATCCCAACGCAGCGGGTGATGCATCCACATGGACACGAAACTGCTTGTTCCAATCAGGAAATACTAGTATTGATGTGGAAGCCATCTTGGCCTTCAGCGTATCAAAACTATCTTGACACTCTTGACTCCATATAAATATAGCATCCTTCAACAAATTTTCCATCGATGTTGTTATCGCAGCATAACCTCGTATGAACTTGCAATAATATCCTATATTCCCCGACATTGCTCTAATCATTTTCACATCTGTAGGAGGAAGCAAGCTTAAAATCAATGCAATATTCATAGGGTCAACCAGCATTCCTTTCTTGCACACAATGTGACCCAACAACATCCCAAAAGGTGGGAAAAAAATACACTTCCAGCACGATATAATGCTATCGACATCGCTCCAGAATCAGTCGCAAGTTTTCCAGATGGTCTCTTATCAATCCATACATAGTCCAATCATCCATGTATACTTGTAAAACCTTATGAATAAAGTCCTTGAATGGAGTGAAAACAACCCTGGAAAATAAAGTAGGCACATTCTTCAACCCAAAGGGCATCACGGTGTACTGAAAACAACCCCATTCAGTAACAAATGTTGTTTTGTGGTGATCCTCTTTTGCAATCTTGATCTGATGATAACTAGAAAATACATCCATGAAAGAATACATTTCTTGACCTCCGACTCCTTCAAGCACCTCATCAGTGAACGTTGTTGGAAATAGATCATGTAGACATGCATCATTCAATTTCCTCAGGTCGACACAAATCCTGACCTCACCAGCGTTCTTGTCTTGTACCACCATAGGACTGATCCATTCTGACTCTTCAATTGGCTCAATTATCCCAGCATCTACCATTCTATCAAGCTCCACTTTGACCCTTTCCTTGTATCATGGATTCAGCAGATATGGTCGCTTCCTTACCAATTTCGCATATGGTTTTAATGGAATCTTCATCTCCCCTAAATCTCCCAATATCCCCTTCATCTTAAAAAAAATCATAGGGAACAAATCTTGGAATTCATGCAACAAATCTTTGATCTTAGCCATCATTTTTTCATCCGAGTAGTCCCTGACATTTGCAAATTTCGGTTTCTCTTCCATCCCAATGTTAACCTTCCTGATCTTCAATGGCTAACTCATTGAATTCATCGGCACATCCGGTGCTGCGACATCCCAATTCCATTTTTTTTCCAAAATATTGAGATTCCTCAAATCATCATCATCCTCAGGTCCTCCAGTCACATTATAGCATTCCATCATCGACTGCATCTAACAATGTGCATGCGGATCCACTGGATATGCGACCGGTACTACCTTCAAGACAACATCACAGATGAGCTTCAATGCATTATAAACATGTAGATTGGAATCCACAAAACTAAAGGTGTGAGTGAAGCAAACCATCAACTCCTCCCAAGTAGTGATCTCTCTACACAACTCATCTGATACATCCCAATATCAAGGCATTTCATCCAACATGTGGACAAAGGCATGGACCCACTCATCCTTTGGTCTCAATGCCCACAAGGTCTGACTCTCAATCAAGTGATCACCAACACTACTCTGCCCATCGTACCTTCTAGTTTGGTACACTTCTGTATCTCCAAACTGAACTGTCATCAGTCTTTGACACTGCGACCATCCATTAATCGACTTCTTATGGGTCTCCCACCATCGTACTGGAGTAACCGTCAGCACTTCCTCCAACGCCAGCAATTGCTATGGCCCTGACACCTTATCCTCGAATTCAACAATAAACTCATATAACTCAGGAAATCATTCATAGATCGGTAACTCAATCATCTCAGTCATGACCTAACGCAATGACTATGTAATCAATCTGCCCTTCCTTAGCAACACCTCATGCGAGCGGTTTTTCCAATTCTCTAAAGCATCATCAGAGTCAAAATACCTAGAGCAAGCACTGTGCCAACCGAGTTCCCCATCAGTAGTCAGATGTACATAATCATCTTAAATTTTGTATGCATGATCCCATCCTTGTACAACTTCATCTTTCACTGGCTCAATATACCTTCTCCCTTCGTTTGGATCCATTGGAGCAATGAATCTGATGCCTTGATTCTCAAATTTCATTATGTGCTTCTTAAAATTGATTACTATCGTACTATCGTTGTTCCATCCAATCCCCACCAACATGGGATAGGAGCCTCCCCCATCAACCAGGGATGATTTTAAGGAACCATACTTAATTAAAAGTGTATAAATGTTGGTGAATCTTACTAATTCTTAAAACTCCAACTATAAAATGTTTGGAGATATTTTTCACAAAATATTTTAATTTCCAAGGATTTTATATCATTTATATAATAATTTGGCAAATTTTAGGGTGAAAAAAGTTTACCCCATCAAAATTGGGCAAATAGGGCTTCAAAAAATGCAAAATGGCGAATCTTTTTTTGAAGAAAAACCCCTAAAAATAGCCCATGGGATCAATTTCGCCCCTAAAATTATCCCTGCCATCAACAACTTTGATTACGTCAAAATCAGTATAGCTATTCATGCCTTCAACTTCCACAACAAGGTGTGGAACTCTCCCAATCGACATTACTCTATCCTGGTTACCTAGTCATAGCTACATAGGAGACTAGCTCAGCGTTGGGATCCCCATCTTCTACCATGTCTGTCTAGTCAGAATATTAACATATGAACCTAGATCCAGGATGACTGAATCTAAGTCATAGTCCACAATTTGAATGTTCATGCACATCCCTTTCCCCGTCTTTTTATTATGCAAATAATTCACTACGGAATCCTTCTACCCCTTAGCCAGTTGATTCAATAAATTCTCAATCTTGTTAAGAGAATTGAAATCTCTTGCCATCGACTAGCAAATTTCAAAAAACTACTGCAAGGTACGATGCTATCGTGATGGTCCTACAACCGAACTGGAATCAAAAGCGGTTAGAATTTCATAGATAGGTAACTTACAAGGATTTCTTCCTATCGCATCGTGCGTTTCAAAAAATGTGTCTTTCTCAGCATCGATGTCAAACTGTACCTTGTTCTTTTCAACCATCCAAACTTGTGGTATTAGACTATCTTCTCCATTTTTCACACCTCTGCGAGTGACGATAGCGACATCAACATCTTACGTTCTGGGCTCTGCCAAGATCATCGCAACCATCGGTCCTTGCTTCTGGTTCATCAATGGATTCATAGGTTGAGTTACCGCCTGGTTTACATTTTGGGTCCAGTGCTCAAACTTATTCTGGTTCTGCAATCGAGTCTGACTCTGCAACTAATTTTGATTCGGTAATTGATTCTAATTTTGTAACTGATTCTAGCTTTGTAACTGATTCTGACTCTGGTTCTATATCTGAGGCACGTTCTCGACCTGCCACTTCGTGATCAGTTGTGGACAGTTCTCAATGGTGTGATCAATCGTGGTTCAATATGTACATGTACACTGTAATTGTGGACAATCTCTCTGATAATGTCCCAGTGCACCACAATTATAACATTGGACAGGTCCGCGACCTTGTCCACCTTCTCAACCAAAGTCTCCTCCTTGTCCTCCTCGGAATCCTTATTATTGGTACTACGGTTGAGCAAATTGTTGGTGCAGGGGATTTGGCTACTTCTAAACATACTGCACTGACTAAACGTACTATGAATGTTGAGGATCCATCTGCATCTTATTATATTGTGGCTGAGGCGCAAACTGCTATTGCGATTTCTATGGTACAAACTGCATCTGCAGTTGATGCTATGGTACAAACTAAGGTTGAGGTGGTGGGTGTACTACCTATGGTTGTGGCTATTGTACTGCTCGATGATCCTATCCCTTCACATAATACGAGTCTTATGTTCTCTCCTGGAGTAGGTCATATGCGCAGCAATATTTATCTTCATGCCTGACAAATCAACAAAATGTGCAGTATATATTCGTCGGCTTCATTACCATCTTTTGCACGTAGCCACATTCCTCATGTTGATGCCCATATACTTGACAAATACAACACCATGGTACACTTCCACAACTCAAAGGGTTTGGTGCTCATGACAATATGTAGTTTCGTAAATCTAGGCAATTATCCTTGGTATGTGCATCAGCGCGACATCGAGTGCACCAAAGATCCTCGTGTTGTTCTTTCCCCTTCTTAATATCTTGCAAATGGAGCATTAAGTTCACCAATTGTGTCTAAATATGATTCATCCCAAATGCATTTTCACTAACTGGTGAATCTTCTAGCTTCACGATGATCTCCAAAGCATCACTCTGTTTCGCGATCTTTTGTTGCATAAGCAGTCTTCGGATATGAGTTAACAATGCTGGAATGAACCATTCTTATGATGAATGTTGCTCATCTCAAAACTAACTCTTTCTATTAAACATCTTGAATCTTTGATCAAAATCCCAAATAGTTTCATTGGGATACTGCTTAATTTCCTTTAGTTCTATAATGTACTATGCTTCAGACTTTGGTTTTCTAAATGCTTCAATAAGGCCTCTCCTAACTTCTTACAGTGTCTTCATTGGAGTCCCCATTGAAACTTGTACGAATTTCATGTACCAATCAAGTGCATGACCTCGAAGGGTTATCACCAATTGGACCTTCTTAACGTCATCACTCATAGTTTGTTTGATAGTCCATACTGCCTCACATAGAAACTAGTATTATTGTGGATCCTCAATCCCTTTCCCATGGAACAAAGGGAACTTTTCCTCGCTGCCCTCCATTCTTGTCCTTCTTCCTATAGATGATGATCTACTACTACTATTGGGTTGTTGTTGAAACATCAGACACGTCAGCGTTGAACTTGTGTTTCTTCCTGATTGTGATGTAGTGTGCAGAGGAATGGGTACATTGTTGTTGGGGGTTTATCTTGCCTCTACCTTAGGCGTAGTCTAGTTCTGGCCTTCCTTTTCGTCACTATAGGGTCACTTCATCCCATGTGGTATTCCTTCGCGGTTTTGCGTTTCGATCGTAGCATGAACTTCCCCTATCCTTTGCCTCTTCTGTTGTCGAAACCTTTCTCCTCCTCTCGTAAGACCACTTGCTTCCTCAACTTCCCTCACAGTCTCATTGTAACTTGCACCCATATACCTTGTATCATTCCATTCATGTCCCCCCTTTCTTTGTGGTATCCATAGCCCTCGCACACCAGAGTTCTACTACTCGAGGTGCATCTTCAGTATGTATTTTTCACAAACAAGCATCTTAATTGACAGTTGTAATGAAAATAAGAACCTACCTCTTGCTCTGTTGAAAAATTCCCTTTTTGCTTCGCTATATGACTTAGTAGTATCAACCGCAAACACAGTGATATAGCCTTCTGAGGTACTATCCAGCCAAAATTCAATAGCTCGCGATGATTTGTTATCATTTTCCTACAACTCCTCGATCAATTCATGGGTCTAGGATGTTGTCTCACTTCCTTCGAAATTTGTCTTGTGATAGGTGAATCACGCCAACCACTCGTACAGTATGATCAGGAATTCAGAGAAAAAATAATATCGTGTGGACCGTCCTGTATGTACCTTTCTAGCCACTTGTCCGTTGACAATCTAGGGTTCTGATTTTGCTCCTAGAAAAATTCTCATAGCTTCTGGTCAAACCAATCTTGAATTTTTGGTCTCGTCGGATGCGAGAAGAAGTCCTCCCTCAATCGCAACAAGGTACCCACAAATGAACCATTTGTTGACACAACCCCACCCCAGCCAACAAAACCAGTCGACGGGGGTTCCCACTCTGTCAATAGCCAAACCACCACGATCTCCCTAAGCACCAACCCATACAGGTTTTACCCCATCTAGCAACACCCGCAGAGTGGATGAAGTCTCACCCGAGATGTTTGAGGGAGGGCTAACAGAACCAAGTTTCCGCAAAATGGGAGAGGACAATGTGCATCAACTTATCAAATTAGTGCAACATATATGGTTATTCAACTCATTCACTTAACATAACCATTCATTACCATTCAACATATCACATTATATCATAATTGCAGTAAACGCATTGCTGCGCATAAAAATCTAACAAAAGAACATCATTTAAAATAGTAAAACATCGCATCATTACAAATCCATCTCACATATACACAATGTTTTCATAATTGAGTCACAGAAAACAATAAAATAAGAAACCAGAAAAGAACACAATGATCATTAGGGGAATTTTGAGGTCTAAAATGGGCCTCATAAGAGATATAATAAAATATTATAAGTTAAGCATTTTGTGGGGAAGGTATATTTACAACTCATCTCTTACACTATAACCAGTGCAACTATGATTAAGTTAAATTGAAAATATGTCTAAAATAAAACCAATAAAAAAATAATCTTTGATATGACTAAAAGTAAAGTATATTTGAGTACATAAATTACTTTTGAATATAATATGACGAATGTACTTAAAAAGTAGTGTACTCATAAAATAAAATATATTAATTTTAAAATTTGAAGCATAAGTTACTTTTTCAATATTCAAAATATGTTTTTAAACCATGTATTTATAATTTTGAATTTTAAACATAAAGTTAAATATAAATGAATAAATTGTCATTTCTTTTATATATATATATATATATATATATAACTATAAATTAAAAAATAAAAATAAAATTATTTTTCATCTTTTTAATACACCTTCAAGAACATGTAAACTCATTTTTAATAGTTTCTTATGATATATATAATATATATCACATATCGTTTTTAATGCAATAATTAATATTATTAAATAGTTTTTTTTTAAATGTTAACATTGGCATGAAGGAATAATATATAAATTTCTACCACGGAAAAGTTGAGTTAATATTAAGCAAATGAGATTATATGAGATTATATGTAATAAACATTATTATTATATGTAATAAAAATTATAATAATATAATATCTTATAATGATATAATAATTCATTCAAATTACTACATTAAGATTTTATGTATATATTTTGTTTTTATTTGGTTTTGTAACTTGAATGTAAGTGTTTAATTTATGCTGGTATAGATGTAGGTGTTTCAAAGGTTAAAAGGTGATAATAAAATATGAACCTTGAATAACACTTAAATTTCAAAATAATAATAATAATAATATTAATATTAAAATTCAACTGGATGAGAATATATATAGTAATTTATTATAAAATAATATTTTATTTTTATAAAATAAATAAATATACTTTTATATTTAAATAATAATTATAATAGATTATTATATATAGTAAATATTTAAAAAACAAAAACTAGTAATCATTAAATTTTTTTTATTATATTTTTTTTATTATAAGATGTTAAGTGATTTTGATTTCAAATAAAGAATTGACGTATATATTTTAAATATTGAAAAAGTAATTACATAATTTTAGTTTTGAATAGAATTTTTTTTTTTTTTTGTATTTGTAATTTATTTTATATTGAAATATAAAGAGTACTTTTCTTTCTTAGTACTTTAAGAGTAATTTAGTACATTTATATTATATTCAAAAGTAATTTATGAGTACTATTTTCATAATGAGTACTTTACTTACAACATTGATATAGTTAATTATGGGTTTTCACTCACCATTTACAATTTGACAAATAAGCATCCTTAACTCAACCAATGTCACCTCAACTATTATAGATGATGTCATCCTCTAGAATGTGATTAGTTCTTTTAAAATGGATTTTGATAGTACATTTTTTGTTTTGAGGTCCATTTTTTACCTCAAAATTTCCCTAATGTCAGATTAACTTCCATCTTGCCATTATACTTCTGCTCAAAATCACAGATTTCTCAAAACAATTCAACAGATCCACATATCTCAACCAAGATTATACAAAAGGCACACTAACACTTAAAATTCACCATCTACTTATAGGCTTGCACCTTTACATTCAAGGTTGACTTATACAACTTCCTAACTAACTCTTAACTAATTCTACAAAATAATGACCAACATCCACAAAATATGGTAAAAAACTACAAAAGGTGACACAAAATATATAAAAATTCTATTCTCTGCCTTGAGCACCATCTTCCTCTTGTACGGTGTCTTTGAGCTTGCGCAACATCCACGATGTTGCGCAACTTACTTATCCCAAACCCCTTGCCAACAAGAAAGGTTCCCTAAATCAAGAGATGGGATATATCTTATCGAGCTTGGGTAGGAATGCAATAGGCTCGTCCATCCACGACTTAATTATTTCCTCAAACTTGTATTGAGTCGCAAAAGTTTCAAGGAATTGTTAATTAAGCAATTGTTAAGGTGGGTTGAGGGCATAGGCTATTGCAAAAACCTCTAGGAGGAAAGAGGCCAATTGGGTCTACGCTTGGTCATTAAATGAATGGTCTTGAGGGTTCGCATGGTCGATTACCCACTTTATAGGATCTTTGTAAGACATAAAGGCAGGCTTGAATGCTATAGCATGGAGTTTGGATTTACTTATGTTAATGTATACGAACTGCTCATGCTAAATGGATGAAAATTCATTATTATCAAAGATGGAATAAATCCTGGACCAGTCCAAATGGCAGGTTTCAGATACACATCCATTGGTGTCTGAGAAGATTCCAGAGTTAGGGTATTTGTTCTTTTGCTAGTTAAGAGTGGTTTTGGATATTGTGTTCCTCGACATGGTTGACAATGTACAAAGTAAATTCTGATAAAATGGAGAAAAAAATAATTTTTACCTGAACAAATTTACTAAAATTGTACCAATGGAGGGAAATAAATTAGAAAAATTTATCGACAATTCATTTGAGAGCAAAAAAATCCATTGACGTGGTGAAATTCATAGTAAAATCTTTCACCGAGGTGAGAGTCATAAATTCGAAATGATAGGAAACAGTGAAAAATCGAAATATTTGACTGTTTGAATCCAACGACGTAATGAATCAAGATCATAGATTTCAAACAAATCAACGATTGAGTTTAACATGAAAAGGAAAATTATAGAGAAGGAACTTTGAAATTTTTTTTTGGTTTTTGTAATCTGTATTGCAGGTTGCGGAATTGAGGGGTGAAAGTTTCTAACTAGAAATTACTTATTTCTTTCACCATCCGCATTGCGGGTTGCATAATCACAGAAGTGTGATTTTGTGATTTTATTGTATTTTGGGTTTATGATTTCCGCAATCTGCATTGCTAGTTGTGGAATTGCAGGACCAATAAATTAAAATTTTATTGTGAAAAAAGTTTTCCGACATTCGCAATACGCATTACTGGTTGCATGTTGCGGAAAGGTAAAAATAAAAAAATCAGAAAGATTGCAACACTCGAATCTGCATTGTGGGTTGCGGGTCGTAGGAAAATAATTTTCAAATCCTCCAAAAAAAGGACTTCTGATATTCGCGTTGCGGATTTGGAATGTGGATTATGAAAATAAAAAATTTGAAAGAAAAAGTAGACTTTCCGCAATTCACAAAACCAACAAAACAAGGTTTTGAAGCAAAACTTTATTAAGATCAAACATGAAAAGACAAAAAGATGAAGGAAACTATGAATGATGCCCCATAAGTAAGACAATAACCATGAAAATTACCTCAATGATGAGAAAATGGGGCTCCCATTTTACATGATAAAATGGGATATGTTGTGTCAACAACAAGCACCCAAAGGTCCTTTGCTAATTTACAGACCTTGTATTTATACTTGTGATATTAGTCTGTTTTCCATCTAGTTACCCCAGCTTCCAATTTCAACTAGTCATTTTTCAGGATTTATAAAATTCACTAAGGACGATAAATTACATTACATATTTAGGATAAAATTCCGCATTAAATGCACTCAATTTATAATGAAGTCTCCATGGTCCAAAATAGTCACTATGATCACTTATGCTTAGAATGCATGCAATAATGCAAATTTGCGTTAATTTTCCCAATATTCAATAATGTTGTTAAAACAAAGGGTAAAAATCTACGCAAAAGAGCTTAGAAAAATGCAAAAACCTAAGAAATGGAACTTCAAATCTATATTTCTTTTCTTTCTAATGAAACTCGTATATCATAATTATCAAATCCACGTCCATTTTCTTGTACATAGTCTATCAAGTTAGCTAGATTTGCAATTTTCTTTGACATTGACTAAAGTTTCCTTGCTTCACTAAATTGCACATTGAGAGTTCATTTCTTGGCCAATTTGAGTGATTCAAATTCAAAAGTGTACTATGTTTTTTCATTCTTCGCCTTTATACTTTTCCAATTTTCCAATTTGATCCTAAAACATTTCTACTATACAAAAGTATTCAAATCTACCCTTGCTTTATAGTGCCGCAAAAAGCACATGAAAACTTTCAAAATGCATGCCAAATGTATTTTATGTGTGATAGGGAAAATGCCTCTAATATAGTTTGTAGAATTCCATTTGAGCATGAAACCCATGCCTTATTTTCCTTGATTCATATCTAAATGAAGGTAGTTGGTATGTGAAAAGGGGATTTCACACAATTTTGGGTAGTTAGAGAAAACGTATGCCTTCAGCACTAAAATGCACATATAAGTAAATTATGCAAGTTTATATATTTAAATTTGAATTTCTTATAAGGATTCTACCCCTACCTATGAACTCAAAATGCATGTAGGATAACATTCTTGGCCATGGTTGCTCCTACATTAGAGTCAATAAATTTATATTTTAATTTTCTTGTGTATTGTTTCATGTACATAAGCTTCGTATGACAATTTCTAAGTTATTTTTGGTTTATGAAATATATTTTTTTATGTATCTAATTTATAATTTTTAACCCTTATAATAGTTATGTTCATTATCTCTTCTAAGTTATTTTGTATTTATGAAATGTATTTTTTTATGTATCTAATTTATAATTTTTTACCCTTGTAGTAGTTATGGCCATTATTTCTCCATCTTACACATATACAACTTGATATGACCATTGAGAAGTATGGGGGCAAGGAGTCTTCACTCAGTGAAACCATGTAATAATGCATTCATTCATGGGATATTAAATAATACCCCTAATTTCAATAGATATTAATAATTACCTACAAAAATTCTTTTGTTGAGCCCCCTTCCAATACACATTTCCAATTTAAAAAATCCTTGTTTTATGATATATTCTCTCTTTTGACTAGAAACCCCTTTGTATACCCCTCCAATACCTATAAACCCCACATACCCCCTCCCTTCCCCACAATACCTGGAATATATTGACCTTATAATTCACAATTAAAAAAAACTCTTTATGAATGAACGTGATAAGATATTGCTCAAGAAGGTGAATCCCCCGCGAATGGGGGGGGGGAGAGATTGAATCCTAGAGATAATATAGATGGCTATAGGTTCATTATTGTTTAGCATGATAGAAGTATTAGGGAATCCTTAAGTATTGTATTCATCCTTCATATTTTGTTCAACATGCCTAATTTTGATTTTGCATGCATTTTGTTAATGTTGTAAAAAAATTGGAATAGCTAATTAGGCATTTTGATAGACTTAATGCATTTGTACATACATTCAATTTTGTGTATTTATGTCTCAATCCAAATATCATTTCTTGTGTGTACATGGTTTGGCCCTCATATTCACTTTTGTAATGACTACAAAAATTGCAAATAACATCAATTGTTATTTTGACACATTGGTATTTCAATATAATAGAAGATTTATTTGGACAATTGAGTATGATAGGTTGTAGCAAGGCTGGTATATATAGGTGTGTCTTTAGATATATATACATATATACACATACTTGTCTAGTTACCCTAGGAAAGAAAACTTTTCCAATTACTGTTTGTTAATAGTGAGATTCACAATCTCTTTTTAACGATGGGAACAACAACCTCCTAAGAGTATATCCAACAGCCTGCAAGCCAGATATACTAATAACTTGTGACTTAGTAGGGGACGAGACGTTCTGAAGCCCACCGAGGTGAGCCTATATCCCAGGGGTTTCCTACCCTTTGAACCTTGTCACAACGGTCCAATGAGCAACCATACCCCCCACCAGTTTTTGAACATGTGATCTCTAGAGAGATAACACATGTTCTTAACCATTAGGCCTACTCAAGTGCTTTAGATTCATAATCTTACTACAACACACAAAACACTCTTGTAGGGTTGTTTAAGGGAACAATTGGGAGTAGAACTTGAGTTATTCTTTAATCCCAAAATTCACCATCTACAAGATTATATTAATTACTTAACTAAGTTATTATAGACTTTCCAATTTAAATGTATGCAAAAAATGATTTTAGAAATGAATCTTATATTAGTGATCTTTATTTTAGCTTGCAATTAACATCACATTTCCTACTAAAATGTAAATGAAATTGGTGTTCTAAATAAAGTGAGTTGAATTACAACTACAAAATCTTTTTAAAATAAATCAAATCTATACTTATGGAAGAAAATAAAGGAATTGAAATGTTAGAAAGAACGAATCATGCAAGAAATTAACCATGAACAACAAATTCCAAACAAAAAAGTATGTAAGCATGGAATGTAAACTAATTTACAATAAGTAGTTTTGGAAAAAATGAAACAATAATCATGTTTTTAAAGCAAATCAAGAAAGATAGAGATACAATACTATACACAAAGAAAAACAATAGAGATGCCCATGAAAATAATTTTATTGATATCATAGTGTGAATACAACCAAATGAGAAACCAACAAGTCATACATAATAGGATTAGCTCTTACTAAATGGGATGTGGCTCATTAAACCCGGCTTTCCTGTGCAGGGTTCATGGTTCAGTGGCGGCTCATTGAGAGTTGAATGGTTTCCCTCCCTTTCCCTGAATTCACCAAAAGAAACTACCTAAAATATTCCATGTTTAATGATGGAAGGATATAGAGTTGGTAGAGCAGTTAGAAGCTCAGGTGGTTTCATCTAAATAAATTTGGTTACCTTTTGAACGCGGTGTGGCACCACTTGACCCTTTTATGGTAGGGGTGTGGGCCAGAATTAGTATGCTGGTGGTATTGAAACATTTTTTCAAAAGGAGATGCTTGAGGTAACCTATTGTTTCCAGGTAGAATATATGAAGAGGGATAACAAAACACTTGGTTCTTTCCTTTGGCTAAGTGGTTTAAAGGGTGTAAAAATTAGTAGTTGTCGCAATAAAAGGATGAAGGATCCGTCACCCAAAGGGATTTATAGTCATGGTTGCCTTAGTCTCAAAGATATAACAAGAAACCCTAAACATGGTAGAACTTGAAAAATGTTCATGAATATACCTTCTAAATATGGTAACACTTGAGTTCACCCTAATGTTCGAACTTTTTAGTAAACCATGTCACATTGTCTTAAGCTACTCTTAAGCCAATTAGAATTTAGAATTTAAAACATCATACATGTTTAATTATAGATGTAGGACGCAAGCTTTCCTACCCTTATGTTTTAGGTCTTTTATAATTTGGGATAAGCTAGCATGTGAAAGGTCACATTTGCCTTATGAATTTCTTCCATTTTCTCTATCTCCATAGAGTAATTTCTAAAGAATTTAGTTCAGCTTTTTGGATTGTTCAAAATTGGAAAATAATATAGTATATAATACTCACTTTCATTATCATATAAATGAAAAAAAAAAAATCTTACAATTTATTAAAATCAAATTTTCACCATCATATAACTTCATAAAACCTATAAATATAATAACAACAATTAGCCAAAATAAAATTAAAACACATGGAGTAGACCCCATATACAATTTTCTAATTGTTCAAACGCATAACTCATAAAACTTAGCGGCAAAGACCGGTCTCCTCTTGAGCTCCAACACGGGGTCTCGTGTCTTATCCTTTTTATATAGTTATCTTCAATAAACTTATAAAGAGACCTTCATTTAGCTCTGGCAATAGAGCTAAACCCATTTCCCCTTGTTCAGGGTTTTGGAAACGTAGGTTCTTGGGCAGCAAAACTCGTCCATGAGAGACGAGGAAAGGTCGTGGTTATAAGTGAGATCGCATGCGCATTTGGCAATAGATCTAAACCTATTTTCCCTTGTTCAGGGCTTTGGAAACGTAGGTTCTTGGGCAGCAAAACTCATCCACCATAAAGGAGGAAAGGTCGTCGCGATAAGTGATATCACAGGCGCATTAAATAACACTAGCGGCCTTGATATTCCTATAATAGTAAGATATTCAAAGGAAAACGGTAATGTTAAGGACTTTGAAGAAGCGTATACAAAAATTACACCGGTCATGTTGAGTTGGCTTGTGTTCTCCGGGCATGCGCAGGGATCAAGGCAATAGAACAAGGAAACAAGTCCATGGGTATGTCATAAAAACAAGATTTCAAGTGAATGTGTTTATGGGCAGTGCCGTTGTTCACATGTATGCTAAATACTGGAGTGTGGACAATGGAGGCAGGTTTTAGACAAAATGCCAATACTAGATGTGGTTTTATGGACATGAATTGTTGCAGGATATGTCCAGAATGATTAAGAAGGAGAAACTCATGTTGCTAAAGGTCATACATGAAAACAAACTATTATTATCTTTTCCGGTGTATTGAGTGCATGTGCGTCAATAACAGCTCTAGATCAAGGCCGACAAGCCCACGCTAAGCCCACCATAAATGTGTTGTCGGGCTTTAATGTTAACATGTATGGAAAATGCAGGAACATAGAGAATGCACAATGCACATAAGGTATTTGAGAAAATGAGCGAGCGTTTTGTAGTCTCCTGGACTGCTATGATCGCAGTTGTTCATGCTATGATCGCAGGGTATGAACAAAATGATTATGGTGACAATGCCTTGAGGCTCTTTCGTCAAATGCAACAAGGAGGCATTAAACCAGAGCATAGTTTTACCTTTCCCCAGCGCTGTAGGGGACTGTGTTAGATTGTCAATTTGGAATAGGGCACATGGAGATCCAGCTTACTACTTTAAAAGTCTCTGAAAAGCATCCATTAACTCCATGGATCGCCCACGGTTGCAATGCGGACAGGGAGGCAGGGTGGACCCGGTTGTACGTTGAAGTTTTCCATCTACAACTGTGCAATCAGCCGATTGGCCAGAGGAGGGTCGGCCAGAGTAGGGTCGGGTGTAGACAGAGTAAGCAACCGCTGAGAGGGAAGTCTTCTACAGCACCGGGTGGGCTCCGGTGTAAATGGTTGATAGATTAGCCCACTCAGTAATCGAATTCAGTAATCGAATTGAAGAATAATTAATGAAAAGATATTTAAGATAACCTAGTTGTGGTTATTTGAAATATGGATTGTTCACAGGAATCACATCCTTCACTTTTTTTTTTTATTGACTGCCATGATGTCTCAGAATTCTCATTGGTATGAGTCCGCAATGTCATGGATTTCTAGTTTCAATCTATAAAGATTGTACCTCCTCTACCTTTTTCCTGATTGCTATATGAGATCTGTGCCAGAGCCATATCTGTAAACTCAACAAACTCTGCATGAGCACCTTGCACAAGAGATAATTATCGCCATTCTACTAGTGGATTTGAAATTGTTTAAAAGCTTGGAATACAGGTTTTATATCATTAAAAAAAAAATATTCCTCATATGTCTCCTTCCAATTCAGAAGCTTTTGCATGACCACATATATGTATTGAAATAAGATTTTTCCTTTTCCTCGATATCAGCTGCAAAGACAAGATGGTGACGGTCTAAAACCCCAACAAGCACTGATCATGTATTAACATGAACAATTGCAAAACGTAATATTTTCCATTTTCCCGCAGGATATAGAGATACTAGATTCCCCTCTTACCTTTAAGAACTCTCGAAAATACTGGACTTGTACCCAAAGAAAGATTTACAGTAGATCCATACTTTTAAACTCAAAGAAAGATTGACAGTAGGTCCAGAATATTAAATTTTCATGCAAAGAAAACATGGAAAACAACAACCGCTACTTGATTGCTCTTTTCATTATTAACATAAGTATTTATACATTATTACACAACAAGGGTTAACACGGTTAATTTGTAACATAATTCTAATTGTCATATTAAAAACTATCTCTGGAGAAATGGCCGCCGCCGCAATATTTCATTATTAACATAAGTATTTATACATTATTACACAACAAGGGTTAACACGGTTAATTTGTAACATAATTCTAATTGTCATATTAAAAACTATCTCGAGAAATGGCCGCCGCAATTAACTTGAGTTACCGCGCACCACAACCTTTTGTTTTCTCTTTTTTACTCTTTTAAAAACTTGCGACTCAATTTTCTTGCGACACGATTTACTGTGCTTAGTGCGCAACAAAATTATTACGCGAGAGTTACTGCAAAGGAGTAACTACGATGGACTCATGTGCGAACCAGTTTTCACTTCTGCACAATAACTTTATGTTTCCTAGTCTAAAGACTTAGGAATATGAAAAACACTTTTACTGCGATAACCTAGGTTTCACTATGACACAACTATATTGCGAATCACTCTCAATACCATATCAAAGAATAATAAACAAGATATGTGTTGAACCTCTGCTCTTAAAATTAGAAACTTCTACATAGTGAAATATTTATGGATTCTTGATGTCTTCCACTCAGAGCAAATGTAAACAACATTTACTCAAGGAAACATGGAGAAGATGTGCGGCTACCTTGACCATTCATTCAAACATAAACTTAAGGATTTATATTTCATGTGACGACATAAAAAAACTTACAGCCATATATATGAACTTGGTAAAACACAGAAGCTTGAACTTCAAACTCTTTACTGAGTTCTCCTTCTTCTTTGCCTTGCACTTCTCTTCTCTATTCTGTTCTGCGTCTCTCTTCACTGTGTACTTTGATTTACAGTTTCATTCTTCATATAGAAGATATCTTTCAACTAACCGTCTTAACATTTAAAGACTGCAATTACTCTCTACCTAAAAACTTAGCTTCAACAACTAAATTCTATTGACTTATATGCGGGAAATATGAACTCTTGATCTTGTCAGACTCTCTGGCACTTTCTGATCTACTACAGACTCTCACAGAGTCGGCCGATTGGATTATGGATTAGCGAGTAATTAATATTTCCAACACTCCCCCTTAATTATGAGCAGATCATAATTTTAAAAAAAAATATTACAAAATGTTTTCCAGAGCAGAAAACATGCTCTGTTTATGACATAGTTCACTGTACAGAACTTGTCATTCCAAATAACTTCGAAGATACTAAAATGTATCCCTTGCCAATGGTTTTCTAAAGATGTCTGCAAGTTGATCTTCAGACCTGCAAAATTCTAAACAAATTTCTTTTTTATTCACCAACTCTCTTATGAAATGATACCTTGTGTCAATGTGTTTGGTTTTCTTGTGAAACACATGATTCTTCGACAAGGCAATGGCTGAATTGTTGTCACAGAAAATAGTTGTTGGTTCTTGTTGGTTCTTTGACAGATATTTTAACATTCTTCTCATCCAAATAGATTGACATGTAGTGCCTGTAGCTGCAACATACTTTGCTTCTGCTGAAGATAGAGTTACTATGGGTTGTTTCTTTGAAGCCCACGAAACAACACCTGTACCAAAATGAAATGTGTACCCAGATGTGCTTTTCTTGTCATCTGTGCTGGCTCCATTGTCACTGTCAGTATATCCTATGAGTTTAAAATTTTATGAAGTTGAATACACTATGCCAAGATCTTTTGTACCACTTACATACCTTAGAATTCTTTTACCTGCTTGCCAATGTGAGTCTTTTGGTGACTCCATGAATCTTGAGATCATACTTACTCCATACATGATGTTTGGTCTTGTTGTTGTTAAATACATAAGGCTGCCAACAAGCCTTGTAAACAGCGTAGGATCTACAGTTGATTCATCATCATCTTTTCTCAATTTTAAACCTGTTATTACTAGTGTTGGGACTGCCTTGTAATTTGACATATTAAATATTTTTAAAATTGTGCTTTCATACTTAGACTATGATATAAAAATACCACTTTCAAATTGTTGGACTTCAATGCCCAGAAAGAACTTCATGAGCCCCAAATCAGTCATTTCAAATTCACTTTCCATGACTGTTCTACATTCTTTTATGCCAAAATCACCAGTAAATATTAAATCATCCACATACAGGAAAACAATTAGCATGTTGCCTTGCTCATTCACTTTGGTGTACAACGTTGGCTCACTTTCACTTCTGTGAAATCCATTCTCAATGAGATAGGAATCAATGCGACTGTACCAAGCTCTTGGAGCTTGTTTTAAATCATAAAGCACTTTCTTCAGTCTGTACACTTTGTGTTCTTGTCCTAGAACTTCATAGCCTTGTTAATGTTCCAGATATACTTCTTCATCCAAATAACCATTCAGAAATGCTGACTTAACATCCATTTGATAAACAGGCCATTTGTTTTGTGTGGCAATGTCCAAAACAGTTTTGATTGTATCCATGCGTGCAACTGGTGCGAACGTTTCATTGAAATCTATGTTGGGTTGTTGTGTGAACCCTCTTGCTACCATTCTTGCCTTGTGCTTCTGCACATTTCCATCAGCATCTTGTTTGTTCTTATAAATCCATTTGACGTTAACTACATCTTTATCATTTGGTACATCAACCAGTGCCCATGTCTGGTTTCTCTCAATGCATCCTATTTCTTCATCCATGGCTTGTGCCCATACTTCTTCTTCAATAGCTTCCTCAAATGTTAGTGGATCATCTATTTGAGAAAATAATGCAAAGAGAGAGAAGGAATTTGGTGTACAAGATTCATATATCTCACGTAGACTTATTGTCTTTACTGGATCTGTTGATGTCGAACTACTTGATGGAGTCTGTTGTCCTCTTGATGTGCTTGTCGGTGTAGCTTGAGCTACGATTTGTGTTGATGTTCCTTGTGCTGAACCATGTCGCGGTGTCATGGGATTCGACGGTGCTGTGACCGATTGATTTACTTGTGGTGTTTGAACCACTTCTTCCATCATGTCTTCATGCTCGACATTCGACACAATATTGACATTCTTCTCGACGGTTCCATCCCATGATTCATTCTCAACGAATTGAACATCACAACTAATAATTACTTTCTTTGTGACAGGGTCATACAACTTGTCTGCTTTTGTGTCTTCAGAATAACCAACAAAAATACATTTTTGTCCCTTCTTGTCTAACTTCTTTCTCAGATCATCTGGCACATGAGCATATGCGACACAACCAAAAACTTTTAAATGAGAAACACTATGATTCATACTTGTCCATGCTTCTTGAGGAATCTTATTCTTCACACTTTTTGTTGGACATCGATTCATAATGTATACAGTAATTGCGACCACTTCACCCCAATATTCATTTGGAAAATGCTTGGCTGTGATCATGCTGCGCGCCATTTCCATAATGGTTTGGTTCTTTCTCTCTACGATACCATTCTGCTGAGGTGTATATCGCGCAGTGAATTGCTTCTGTATGCAATGAGTTTTGCAGAAATTTAGAAATTCATTTGAAACATATCCACCACCTCTATTTGTTGTTAGAATTTTTATGCAGTGTCCACTCTGGTTGTCCACGAGTGCCTTGAACTACTGAAAACAACTAAATGCATTAGATTTATGTTTCAAAAAATATCCCCATGTTTTTCTTGAGTAGTCATCAATAAAAGGAAGAAAATACTTGCAACCACCAATAGGCATTGTCTGCATTGGACCACAAATATCAGAGTGCACAATCTCAAATGGTGTGCGCGCTCTGTATGACTTTCCAACTGGAAAAGTCTCCCTATGCTGCTTGCCAAAAATGCAGCCTTCACAAACTCTGTCTGGTTTGTCGATCAATGGCAATCCTTTTACCATATTCTTTGTGTGCAACAACTTCAGTCCACCAAAATTCAGATGTCCAAATCTGAAACACCAGAGCCAGGAATCATCCTGAACTTCTATCTGAAATGCAGCCTGAAAATCAGCACTGTCATTTTCTTTCTTGTCGCGGCGAACAACTTCTTCTTTACTTTCTGCCTTGAATGCAGCTTCTGTATTGTCTGGAACTATCCTCAATGGAAACAAGCGATTGCTTGTGATTGGAACTCTTGCTATCAGCTGGTTGCTTCGACATATATCTTTAATCACACAGTGATTATCTTCCATGTAAACTATGTAACCTTTCTGTATCAGCTGTCCAATACTTAGCAAATTATGTTTCAAACCGTGTACATGGTAAACATCAGGCATATATTTATGCTCCTCCTATTTGGTTAAAATACTAATAGTACCTTTTCCCAAAACAATGACTTGGACATTATTTACAAGTGTAACATTAGTTTGAACTGAATTATCAAGACTGGAAAATAAATTTAAATTACCAGTCGTATGATTGCTACAGCCTGAATCTAAATACCATATATTAGACGAACTTTCTTGGATGGTTTTGCATTCAATTGGTGTTGCGCATGGCATCAACATTGCGCTTTTCGAATTGCTGGTGTTCGTCGACTGATTTTGGCTTTGCTTTCCTTGGTCATATTGCTTCTTCCTGCATTCATATCCATAATGACCAATTTTTTTATAGCAATTACATTGAATCTTTGATTTGTCGAACATGTGACTACTTGGATGACTTGTGTTCTGATTCCGTCATCTACCAGCAACATCTGTAGGACTACTGCTGTGTCCTCCTCTTGAGAAGTTTCTTCCTCTTCCTCTGAAATTAATTCTCCCCCTGCCTCTTCCACGGTTTATAGATGACTGTGCTATGAATGCACCTTCCAATGATGTTTGAGTTCTACTGAGCCTGTGTTCATGATTGATGAGTGAACCTTGCAGCTCATCAATAGTAAACGTTGTCATGTCTATGTGTTCTTCCAAAGTTATAACCAAGTTTTCAAATCTTGGGGGAAGACTTTTGAGAATTTTCTCAACCACCCTTTGGTCTTTTATGGTTTCTCCATGAGATTTAAGTTGATTTATCAAACCAACAACTCTAGTATAAAATGAGTCTACTGACTCTAAATCTTTCATGGACACAGATTCAAAATCTCTTCTCAGAATTTGCAGATTTGAAGTCTTTACCTTATCCAAACCTTGATAAGGTGTCCCCAATGTGTCCCATGCCTACTTTGCAGTAATTGCTGCTGCTACTCTTGGGAGTATGCTTTCATGCATGGCTTGGTGTATGTAGAACAGATATTTTCCATCTTTCTTCCTCTGTTCCCTCGAGATATCTTTCTCAGCTTGTGAGAGATTATTATATGACATTTGATCTGCTATTTCTGCATAACCATTCTGGACAATATCCCAAACATCTTGACCTCTAAACAAAGCTTTCATTGTTAGAGACCAATATTCATAATTCTTTCCTGTAAAAATCAGAGTTTGTAAACTCGACATATTTGAACTAGAAGTAGAAGCCATTTTAATTTTTAACTTTCCTTAGAAAATTACTTTTGACCTTTTAGGACAAGATTTATTTCCTAAACTAGCTCTGATAGTAGATCACGGGAGAAATGGAAGCTGCGACAATTAACTTGAGTTACCACGCAGCACAACCTTTTGTTTTCCCCTTTTTACTCTTTCAAAAACTTGCGACTCAATTTTCTTGCAACTCGATTTACTGCGCGAAGAAATTACTGTGCAACAGAATTACTACACGAGAGTTACTACGAAGGAGTAACTACGATGGACTCTTCACCTACGAAGGACTTTCACTTTGGCTTCAACCGGCTTTGACTACGATATGAACTGGTTGCGAACAACTCGTGTGCGAACAAGTTTTCACTTCCGCACAATAACTTTATGTTTCCTAGTCTAAGGACTTAGGAATATGAAAAACACTTTTACTGCGATAACCTAGGATTAACTGCGACACAACTATAATGTGAATCACTCACAATACAATATCAAAGAATAATAAACAAGATTTGTATCGAACCTATGCACTTAAAACTAGGAACTTCTACACAATGAAATATTTATGGATTCTTGATGTCTTTCACTCACAATAAATGTAAACAACATTTACTCAGGTAAAAATGGAGAATATGTGTGGCTACCTTGAACATTCAATATTCAAACATAAACTTAAGGATTTATATTTCATGCGACGCCATAACAAAACTTACAGCCGTAAATACCAACTTGTTAAAACACAGAAGCTTGAGCTTCAAACTCTTCACTGAGTTTTTATTCTTCTTTGCCTCACACTTCTCTTCTCTATTATGTTCTGCTTTTCTCTTCACTGTGTATTTTGATTTACAATTTCATTCTTCATATAGAAGATTTATGTCGACTAACCGTCTTAACATTTAAAGACTGCAATTACTCTCTACCTAGAAACTTAGCTTCAACAACTAAATTCTATTGACTTATATGTGAGAAATATGAACTCTTGATCTTGTCAGACTCTCTAGCACTTTCTGATCTGCTACAAACTCTCACAGAGTCGGCTGATTGGATTGTGGATCAGTGAGTAATTAATATTTCCAACACACTGATCATGTATTAACATGAACATTGCAAAACGTAATATTTTCCATTTTCACACAGGATATAGAGATACTAGATTCCCCTCTTACCTTTAAGAGCTCTCGAAAATACTGGAGTTGTCCCCAAAGAAATATTGACAGTAGGTCCATACTTTTAAACTCAAAGAAAGATTGACAGTAGGTCAAGAATATTAATTTTTCATGCAAAGAAAACATGGAAAACAACAACGACTACTTGATTGCTCTTTCATTATTAACATAAGTATTTATACATTATTACACAAAAAGGGTTAACAGGGTTAATTTGTAACATAATTCTAATTGTCATATTAAAAATAACAAAAACATGGAAAACAAGAAAGGCTACTTGATTGCTCCCCTCATTATTAACACAAGTATTTATACATTATTACACAACAAAGATTAACAGAGTCAATCTATAACATAATTCTAATTATCATTTTAAAAATAACAAATCACTAACTTAATAAAACACTAACATCTAAAAAAACTCATAAATGCCAGCTAACAAACTTCCGAGGAATGGAAACAATGAATATTATTTCTAACTCTCCCCTAAATCTCAGTAGCTACATTCTTTAGCACTAACAATGCCTACCTACTAGCAATTAATATCATTCTATTTTTTAACACAAATTTGTTTTCGTCATATAAAACAATGAGTTAAAAAAACATTTGGACCAAAACACCACAATTGTTATTGATAAAATTAAAAAAACAATTTTTTGTCTTCAAGTTAATAGATGGCATGATCATGATGTAATTTCTCTACATTCTTCCAAACTTTTGTGGTTTCTCACCACATTTGTCCTTGGTAGTTACCACCAAAATACATATAAAAATTACATGTCTTTACATCACCTTCTCTTTAAATCCTCATCTCTATTCATAACTAAAGATTATTATGCACGCACATCCTCACCTTATCATATCAATTAGGTAAAAGGACAAAGACAACTATAAAATATCAAATGTGTCAAGACACAAAGAGTAAGAGACCACTATAAGTAAGTCTTATATTAAATTTACCATATTGTATAAGTCTTTAATTGACACTATAAATTGGGATGTGACAAGTTGGATTGTTGTGATCTTCTTATGATTCCTTACCAATGTGATTGCAAGGAACTCTTTGAAGGTGAAGTATATAATTTTACACCTCCTTCCTCATTCTCATGCCTATTGGTAAGACAATAATAAAGGTAGTGGACCTCAAGTTTCAACATAAAGATAGATATATTAACTGTTTTAGAGCTCTAAGATCTTAATTACCCATACCTAGAACATTCTTAAATCCAACCATTAACAAACTTCTTTGGTGTTCTTCTTAAATTTCATAGGAAGATTGTCGAGACTCAAACATGTAGCTAGATGCAACTTGGCTTCACTTTACTTAGGCTTCATTATGTTTCCCCTCCATCCCATACTTATATGCTGTCATGACAAGTGTTGAACAACAAAACTTTATGCCCCAGCCCAAGTGATGCTAGCATTGCTAACCTGCTTGTTATGTAGGATTTTTTTTAAATGTTCTATGAGTTGTGTATTATTTTTTCTTAGGTACCCAATGCATGTCATTTTTACATCTCTTAGGATTGGATGGTTTCACTCTTTCTCATTTGAATCAAGTTCTTGGTTGGTTTATATGTATTTTTTTGTCGTAGTTTATTATACCCTCATTTTGCTTAGTGGTTTCCTTTTGTACATAGTTAACAATAAGTAATTCTCATGATTGTTCTAAATTTTTTTTAAGATTATATCTAGTTACAATTGCATTATGCGAAAGATCATGCACATGCCTCAATATAAGTGTGTTCCAAATTAGAAAAATACAATAAAATAGTTGTTACTTCACTCAAGTATAAAATTAATGTTACATATCTGTCAAATTAATAGATTCAAATTAAGCTTTATTAAAAAGTTATTATTTTTTCATATGAGAAAGTGCTTAGATGTTTAATATTGTAAAAATTTAAACAAACAATATTTGTTATTTTTTTGGAACAAAAAGTTTAATTAATTTATAATTATCAATTAAAATACAATTATTTAGGTTACCTTTCATCTTAAGAATGTTACCAGAATAAATGCCCTTCCAATTGAAATTAAGATCCACCATCTTCAAATTTGATTACTGCTCTTATCACTCCCAAAAAGAATCTAACCAGTCTGATGTTGACATGCATTTAATCGGTCCGATGATGACATGGATTTACGATTAGTACCCACCTTCTGTCTTATTTATTCAGTTTTGCACCAATGACCTTACATCTTGTCACAAGAATATGTCGTTTGGAAAATAAAACAGTAGTAGTTTTGACGGGTATTTATAAAATTTGACGGGTATTTATAAATAAGGGCATTTTTTAAAAACAGTAGTAGTTTTGACGGGTATTTATAAAATTTGCCAATATCTAATTTTAATATATTACCAGTTGTACAGGTGATGAGTCGATCACTGATGCGGGCCCGGCAAATTGCAATGCAGCCCGCGAAATTGAACATTCCAAGTTCCAACGTAACTACTCCTGTCCTAAGGAAATTGGAAATTGAAGGCCCGATTGCCGTCCGAAGCCTGAAGGCTAAAGGGAGTCGCGACTCAAAGGAGATGGCCAAGAAAAAGTGAATCTGATTGATTTTGAAGAAAGACAAAGTATTTTGATCTATAGCGTCACACAGTGGCTAAGGTGTCCTGTTTGTTCTATCTCATAGGAGGTTTTTATTTTAGTGTCAGGCTAAATTAAATTCTAAATCCGTAACATTGAAAGCTGAAATGACAGGCCCCTCATGGCAAGTTGGCAACACATTCCAGTAAGTGAGGATTTTGAAGAACATGGCAGTGTTAAAGAAATTCGGCTAAAGAGATGAACGTAGAAGAAAAGGGCTCACAGGGCGCTGTTTCCTTTGTCGATGAGACTCGGGAGTCTGGAGACTGTGCAGTGTGGAGTCTGGAGACTGGAGTGATCCGGGGACTGGGAGCATTTAATTCTACCATTTAATTTCTACCAACCACACCAGCTGAAGGCTTGAAGCTATGAATGAAAGATTGAAACCCTTTACAGGTTTACTTTGGTCGGGACTCCAAGCATGGAATTTTGAAACCAACTCTGGTCTGAACTCGAAGCTTGAAAGTTTGAAAGGGTTACTCTGGTCAGGACTCAAGCCTGGAGGTCGCCGCGGGCCGAGAGTGCAGTTGCAGGCGGCAAGCGGATTAAGAGGTTTATCATTTACCCCTGCTCTCGAATTTGAATTTCATTTACATGAGCTCTCCTTTGCACCCTGTGTGATGTTGGTGTTGTCCATTGTGGCGCCTTGTGTGAGGAGAAATTGGTGTGTAGAGTTGAAGATCGAGCTGCGCCTTGCTAAAAGCACGAAGATCTAGAAATACCAGGATAGAACCCTCTGTGAATGAGAAAACCATAGTTCCATGATAGATATAGCGATATACTATTCCTAATGTACTGACGGCCTAAACTCAGTTGATTAAAAGTCAATCAAGTTTCTTTGCGGAGGTGAAGCCTTAGATTCTTTGGAAACTTCAATGAAAAATGGCTATACTCAAGTCACGAATTGCATTGGAGCTGAATACCTTAGTCGAGTTAGCTGAGTTCACTGATTTAGTCGCAATGAATCCCTTGTTTAATTTTCCAGTGTCTCTATTTACGTCTCTTTTCCATGTCTACTTACATGTATATTTGTCATTGTCATATTTGTTTTGTCTAAGAAATTTCTCAGCATGTTCTTGATTTGCTTAATGTTTTGTCATC